>JAZGTJ010002227.1:0-44358 GCA_036877575.1 Botia almorhae | reverse complement strand
GAATTAATGACTTGAGTTTGATGAGTCTCATTTTGTTTCATCATGATTTACATCATTTATATGCAACAATTGTTTTAGCAGACACAGTTACTGAAAGCATCTTAAAAAATGAGGAACATCACAGTTTATCACATAAGCCAGCCAACAATACACATTTTTAAACGATAAATAAATAATCAGTATTAATGCTGTGAGACAGACATTTTGGTCCAATTAAATATTTCTATAAACATTTGTGACATTCTAAATGCTCTATTATATTTATTGCTTTCCATGTGTTGTAGGAGTAGCTCCTAAATGCAAACTTTGGGGAAAGACGAGATTTATCAGAATAACACTTGAAACTGCATTGTTTCTGACAGTTGCATGCATTATGTACCTTGTATAACAAGAGCTGCTTCAAAATTCGTTTTAATGTTTTGTTAATAGAAATGTTAAGGAGATGTTCTTGTAACAACATTATTAGCTGTGATTCCTTTATGGAATAGTATGCGTTGCTACTTGCATTGTGTCTTGCTGTTTTAAGCATCTGTCTGTTGTATCAGTTTTACTCAGCCTGCATTGTGTCAGTTTCTATGTACAAATATGTAAAATGTGTTGCCTTTAACTCCCCTCAGGACCTGGCAAATGATTCGCTTCAGAGGCCGTGTAGGGTTGCTAGAATTCTAATCATGTGCTCCGAATCCCAAGCTCGGCTCTGGCTGCAATTCTTCCCAAGCACAAAGAAAAAAATCATGAAGCATGAAGAAAACAACCCGAATATCCCCCACAGACCCCGTCACATCTCTCACTCCGGGTGCATATGTATGCTGGTATTGCTACGTAGCAGCTCCTATGCTTCTGGTCAATAGATCATCCCTCTCTTTCTCTCTCTCTCTCTCTCTTCTGGTTCATGTTCATGTCTTTTTATAATGAATCTCAGAGCTGTTATGGTATTAGATTTTTACTACACAGTTATCATGGCCCAAAGAATTCAATAACGGTATTATTGCGGCATATATTGAATATCTATTTTAAATAATGCTATCGGTTCTCATTTTTAATTTTGTTCATTTAGTGTTTTTTCTTTATGTGCCCAAAGAATCAAAATATGAGCGTAAAGAAGCAGAGAGAGAGAGAAAGAGAGAGAAGCGTAGTGGCTCTTAAGGCAAAATGTTAAATGGGTGCAATAGCGCCACCCACTGTGTTGGAGTGTCAACCACATACTGGTGCTGAATTATTTACGATATTACCATATGTGTACTATTAACACAGTATCAATAATCATGACTATTAATATCACAGTTATTGTCAATGCCGATTTATTGCGACACCCCTAAAGCATCTAATTTTTATCTTTTCCTGATATAGAAATGCGCCCATTCGAGTCTTCTGCTGTTGAAAAGACATGTTGTCTGTGTCTGTTGTGCATCTCGCCTGGTTGATTGTGCAGGAAAACAGTGTGAACAAGATCGCAGCATGCGGTGAGCCGGCAGCAGGGCTCTCCTGCTTCTCTGTGCTCGCTTCCCTCTTGTTTTCATGCAGAGAGAGGGAGCGAGCGAGGAGTCGTGGCTTTAGCAGGCCAGCAGATGTTCAGTTCACTAAAGGAGGCAGGGCTTGACTGAGAAACAGGCTTTGGCTGTCCAACCAGAATGACAAATTTGATGTCCTGGATCAGAGCCCACAATTTGTTGAACAGATTGCAGAGTGGTGGTATTATACGGATTGGCCTGATTGGACACCGTGTAGAGATTTTGTATAGGACTGATCCAAGAACAGGCTTTGTGTTCTCTGTCATGATAGGACTGTCATGATGATTGACTTAGGCTGATCTGAAACCAGTCCGACAGATCTGGAGCTCGAATGCATCAGTCTTTGGATGTATTTTGTTCTGTTATCTGAACCGAGGCTGTTATCACACACGCTGGAACGTCTGTCATCTGTCACTTACCTGTGGAGGATTATCTTCAGGCTAATCAGCAACTGGGGATTGACTGAACATGATTCAATCAGCTGTCTGGATTAAACCATCTTCATTCACGCTGGACGGCATCATATATCAGCTTTATGTACAAACACTCCCCCACAACAGTTTTTATTACACAAGCCTTTCAGCTAACAATTTTAGGTTGTAAGAATGTTTACATTCAAATTACCATCAAAACGTCCAGTTTTTGCTCGGTTATAAGAACGTTATTGAAACATTGTCTAATTCTGTAATGTTTATAAAAATGTTCCACTAACTACTTAATTACGTTTTTGATAATGTTACAAAAAGTTCTACTAACATTACTGCAAGAACTTTTTATAGCGTCAAACTTAAAGGATGCTAGCTAACGTTCTGAGAACATTCCCTGTTAGCGGAGCTTTTTTTAACAAACATTCTGGCCTCTGCATCATTTTCAAAAAGAGCAGCCCTGCATCAGTAGATCTTGTGCCGATGCAGTCAGCTTCCAGAAGCTGAATGAGGAGGATCCAGTAGAGCTACCGTAGAAGGCATAAATTGGAACAGGTTACAGGTTCATTTCTGTGAGCTCAAAAAAACAAAGTAACCATTTTCAAAGTGTCGCATTTCTCAAGCGTTTCCGTATTTGCATGCCAAACTGTTTTTAATCGAATACAGATGAAATAATTTCATTACTGTGTGAACTAAATCTAATTCATTAAATGTGGAGATAAGAGGGTTCAGAATTGGCTTTCAGATCCAATTAAATGTTCTGCTTTTTTGTACCATGTTTAATTCATAGGTGGGGGTTGCAGCTTTGTTGCATGGTAAACCGTCCTTTGCGTCTAAGTCACATGTCAATAGCTCCTTCTGCATGCGTGATACAAGGTGCACGTTCATGCAAATTCAGTAATGGACCTTAGTAATTTCAACACGTTAATATGAATTGTATTTGCTAACACATCAGTAATGGATGCCACTACAGCAGTGTAATAAATCATTGGCTCATAAATGATTTATTTTTCCAAGTTGCCTATTACCAATAATGTACAGTAAACTAACAAGAGGGGGCGCCAATAAAACAAACAAGGAACAGTAACCGTTGACAAAGGATAAATCTTTTTTGCTGCATATGCTCAGTTGTTTATTGTAACTAAATAAGCTTGAATCAGATGTCTATGATTCCCATTAGAACGTCTGTGTCTTTGTAATTTCAAACAATTTAAGATATTTTATACAAGCAACTGTGCCGTATTCGTTTTTAAATGATTCATGTATGTTTTTACATTGAGTCATTAAGAAAGTAAAGACAAGTGAAGGTGCGGAGCTGGAAGAATAGTCCATCTAGACTGTACCCAGCTAACAGGAAACAGTGTTATCCCGTTGGCAAATGTTCTCTCAAAATTATAAAAACCGTTCTTGAAGTAACGTTAATAAAACATTTTTTATTGTTGTACATCATATCAAAAACATTATTCTTAAGTTGTTAGTGTAACATTTTAATACTGTTACAGAATAAAGAAAATGTCTGAGTAACATTCTCATAATCTCGCAATAATGTTAATACAACATATAAAAAACTAGCCGTTTTAAACAACCCTAGAACATTCCGCATTTTTAAAGTTTTTGTTTCCTTAATGGATGTTCTTACAACCTAGAGTTGTTAGCTGGGTGTTTTTCTTTAGTGCTGTGACGTGTCTAGTTAAATGAGCATAATTCTGCATATTACTCCATATTATGTGTTTTACTGTACAAAGTCATCACAGCAGGTCTAGACCAGCCCATTTCAACATTAGCCTGCGTTAGTGAGACTACATCCTGGTGTTCGGACCGTCAGGCAGGTGTCATTACCGCACTTCATTTGCAAGGTAAGTGACTATGGGCTGTGACAGGGCTGGAATTAGTAATGCGCTCCTGCTGTCATTTTTATCAACACGGCCTGCAGAGAGGACATGATAAAATGGATATTCCTCTCTCTGCATTAATACCCTCTGCCCCACTTTCAATTCCATTTACTTACCCAAGCACAGAATTAGGAATTTAACTATCGATTGCCAAGAGGAGAGACAGATTCTTGTGCTGCGTGTGGATTGTAGTTCTGGAAAACCTGCTGGCTGTATAAAGAATATGTATTATAAAGAACTTTATATATACTCTCTCAGTGTATACATATCTTATCATAAGGTATGTAGGTAAATCATATCACAAATTTGTTTCTTTTTGTTGGAAGGAACAGAGACACAGCTAACAACTTTAGGTTGTAAGGATGTTTCACTAACGTTTTCATTAAATAAAAAATGTTATTTTTTGTTCTAGAAATGGTCAAAATGTCCAGGTTTTTAGACATTGTATAAATGTTATTTAACATTCACACAGTATTCAAACATTTAATTCTATGACATTTAAAAACGTTCCACCAACAATTATGGATAAAGGTTTTGATATGCATGATATATAACGTAAAGAAAATAGTTCCCGCAATATAACGATGCAATATAACAAGTAACAGATTGCAGTTTACAGTTTAATTTAAAAAAAATAATGTAAAATGTGCTCACCAAATAGACCTCCACAAAGCCAGCTAAAATCCAGGCAGCATTCTAGCCTAGACCGAAGATTCACTTTGGCATAGGACAGGTATCTTTAAATACACATTTTTAATCAGTGTTTCCCATTTTATGTAATATTTGTGGTAGTTGTCAAGACCACAGTGTGATGCCACTGGTTCAGTGTTAGTAGGTCAACGATACTTAGTTTCATACACAAGTGCAGTTTCCGAGCTGGGTGGGGGAAGCAGAGCAACAGCCATTGGCCTTATGTCTGCTTTTCTGCTGCTGTGACTGACCGCTGAGCAGCATAAGCTGTTCTCACATCAACAGAAATTCACATCATTAAGATCGCATTCATGAAGGCAATTATAAGGGTTTGTGTAATACAGTGCACACCCATTAAATATGCTCGTAACACTAATAATCCATAATAAAAGTCCCCAATGTGTGCTGAGCCACACTGATGTTGAACCAAGGTTCACATCGAAGCGCAGTTATAAATGTATTAAATGGTGAAAAGCACCATTTAAATATGCATGTGGTGTGAAGATAGATAGATAGGAGGTCAAACCCTTGAATACTTACTTACCATTCAATTATTCATGATGAAAAATACATCACCGCTCGTATTTACCTGCTCTTGGATTTGACAGCATCTGTTAAAAGAGACTAGAGCATCAGCTGTGGACATGATGTGGATGAAAAGCTTTTTGGGATTTGAACCGGAGACCCTGGTCTCATAACTCTCTGCCATAAGCATCACAATATTCAACATTCATGAGGCTCTGATTTATGAGAGCAACTGCACGGGTCAAGCTTGTTTCTGCAGGAGCATCAGTGGAGCATGGAGTCCTGCGGCCGCACAGGAACGGCACCACCAGCTTCAGCTACTTTCAGTGTCATTTTGAGCTCTAAAGGCAGGTCAGGCAATCTTTTCCAGAAGCACTTTTTGTTGGTTAAAAGTCTTCACATCCTAAACAATCATTATGTAAAGTGGTGTAAATACATTTATGTTCATATATCTTCTGTGAAAGCCACAGGACCATAAAATGATCACCCAATCATTGCATTTGGTCCGAATGCAATGATAGGATGTCCTACTTGTCTGTCAAACTATGTATAGTATTTGCATACCTCTGCACACTGTTGGAGGAGGCGTGGCTTTGGAGAGTGTTCTAAATGGAGGGTGTGTTCTTATGCTTTCAAAGCTAGCTTGCTATTGTTAACCTCTCTGGTGGCTACATTGCCTTCCCTACCTTTAATTGGCTGCTTTAAAGGAGTTACTTTGAAAAACATCTCGGAGCAAAACTTTATTTGTCTGAATGGCAACAGAAGCGCAACAAAACCGGGTGGTGACAAAAATGCACCTCGTACATTCTTAATGAGTCTGAAATGTATGCATGACTTACCGCCTGCAGCCATTACTATTTCCGGCACAACTCACGCTTGGCCTCCCCACGGAGAGCCTGTTCATCCTCCGTGAGATTGTTGCGGAAAAAATCGCGAGCTTTTACGAAAATCAGATCAACCAAAAACAATGTTATGAATGCGACAATTAACTGTATTATCACGCCGGCACTGTGATGGTCGGTTAAACGCACAGTCAGGGCTTGCAGTGGGTGTGCAGAGAGAACCATAGGTGTCACTCCTGACATGGAATGCGGGGCTGAGTCTGTTCAGTAGGAGCTGTCATTCCGAGCCAGTGAGCTCTGTCTTGCTGAAGAGAGCCCCAGTCAGATGCTCACTATGCGTGCAGCATTGTCTGCTTGCCTGTTCGATAGGGCTGGCAGCAAAAGGTGACATCTGGTGACTAATGTGCTCCCATGTTCCCCCTCGTCTCTGGGCGGCAGATGCTCTGCACAGGCAGATAGGAAGAGGGGTGGGGGAGAGGGGTGAGATGGACAGGCAGGGTAACGTTCGTGTGCGTGTAATAAATGCAATCTTTTGTAGCGCTCTTTTGCAGTTTATTTGTTATTCTTTTGAGAAAATAGAGGAAACAGTTTGTTGAAGACTGGTGGAACTATTATGATTGAAATATTTTGGACTGTATATATTATAATTCAATATACTGCATATCGTTTATAAAGTGCTACGGTAATGTATTATTTATACTATATTATATAGTATAATATAATATTGCAAGGTATTTTAATACTATATACTTACTGGGGGTTTCTGGAATAAGGCATTATGATTGGTCAGCTTCGCATCACATTATAATTTTTTTTCTCCATTGCAATAATGTTCACGTGTTGCATAATCAAACCCAAATGCTAAAAATAGACATTTTTAAAGTTATTTAAAAGATGTGAATTATACATTGTTAACTATTACTCTTGAGCTGTCTGGGTTTGACTGTATTATTCTGTGGTACTTCTAGAAGCAGCCCACTTAGCCCATTAAGAAGTTGGCCCATTAAGTCTAATGCTGTTTGGAGGGTTTAGTTCAGGTTAACGGAAACATCACTTTTAGGGGACTTAACTTTGCCCCCGCACTGCCACACAGTTCCAACACTTCATGTCACCCAGACAGCTGTGCTTAACCTCCCCCTGGCCTTTTTGCACAGCTGCAAGTGGACTCTTTTCCCCCTGTCTTACTCATGAGTGGGCCTGCGAATCCAAATACATGTGACAGATAAGCGAACGGCATCCATTCCGGCTCTTAACTGCCCTTGTTTTTCCTCAGCCACACAGAGAGTTACAGCAGAAGTTCACACAGTGCCACGCTGTGTCAGACAGGCCGTACAAAGCCGTGCTGTTTCTAGACAGCCTCCAGTGTATAACAAACACAGAGTGACCGGGTTGGACAGATGTGCAAAAAAAGTCTCCACTGCAACATTAGCCTTTATTTTGTATGTCAGCTGTCATTTTATAAGCTATTTCTATTTGGATTTTTCTTCTATAGTATGTTAAATTATTTATCAGTTTTTTATTTCTGTTATATATTTGCAGTCACAGTTGGCTTCATATACAGTCTGACAGTAAAGTGTCACCAGATACAAAATATAGATTTGCTTTTATTTCTTATTGTTTTGTGGCTTGATATATTTATCACCACATTAAGTTAGGGTAAAAAAAAATGCCAACCAAGATAGACTTTAAATGCTAAATTGAACACTGAGATCAAAATGATCAGTCACCAATTTTTTTTAAACTGTAGATCTTGCGAATTATGTGTGACAGTTCAAAATAAAATTGTCAGCCGAACAGATATATTTACCTAACAATGTCGACCGAATAATTGCTTGGATTTGGCACTTAATGCGTGTTAATTTTGGACCTGCTTTCTGTCACAGTTTACATGTGTAAAAGGAACACGTGTTCCACTTAGTACTGGTGAGAGGCCCTCTTGTTGTCTACACAGAGGTGACTGAACTGCCTGTATGCTGATATGGCAGTTCACACATGCCGCAGGATGAAGTTATTAAAATTCGTTTCATTTTAAGCTATATTGCCCTGTCTTTTTTGAGAAAATACCCGTTCTCTTTGAGATAAAAAATCTGCAGGGAGAAAATGAATTGGCAGGTTCCTTCCCCCAAGGCCTCCTCTATCAGCCAGTGCAGTGGGTGACAAAATGCAGCACATGTGTTTCCAATACAAACCTTATTCCATCTGTGGCCCTATCAGCCAGGAAATGACATATTTATCATAGCGGTGTGGCCCTTGCAGGCAGCAGAGGCATCGAGGCTGCTGAGTGTGAAATCTCCCAGAATTAACCGGGGCTGTCCTTTTTTCCCCCCACATTGCTGTTCCCAGAGGGCCACGGTACAAAGCGTCCTGCATCCAATTGCTTTCCTATTTGTTGTGGTGCATACAATTGATAACAATCGCTTTGACTGAATAAATCATCTAAAATAATACATCATTTTAAGAACGCAATACTGACTTAACACATGCAATCTGAATTTCATGAGAGAGATGTGTAAGTAAGACACGAATTGGAAGGATTGTATTAGGCAAAATGAAATTCCGACCCAGCGCTGAGACTGAATACACTCTTACTGTCCTCAGAGCCAAGATAAAACCGCACGCTATCTGTGCTGAAGCGTTCAGAGAAGCCGGAGGAAATTGCTTCTAATATTGTCTCGTTTCCGTGTTTTTCACCAAACTGTTTACGCATGAGGGCCTAAAATGCAAAACATCAGAAATATTTTTGGACCACAGGGTTGTTAGACCACAGCTAAATGGTTTCCCCTAAAACCATTTGAAATTTATGAGCAACATCCTGTGTTATGATTAACTACTAATGAATGTGTTGTTAACCCAGAGAATAAATAAACAACAATTCAAGACCAAGACAGTTGTATTATAGTTGAGTTAGATTATATTTAGTCTTTATTTTCTACTTTTTTGTACTTTTCTACCTTATGTCTAATTTGTTTATATACATAATAATACAAAACAACTAAGAACTAATGATGACATGCTGTTATGTAAGCTGGTAAGATGAAATGTACAATACATGAGCTTGAAGGTGTGTAAACAGATGTGGTGTCAGTGTGGGGTCAGTGCCAGGGGTGTGTGCTTGACTCTGTGTACACAGCAACAAACAAACCGCCTTACCTCACACACACACACACACACACACAGTGTCACATGCCGCAATGTCAATTTAAGTTACTTTCTCAGAATGTTGGCTCATTTCTCAGGATGTTGGCTAACATTTTCTAAAAGTCTTCACAAGGTTATCAAAATGTTCTAGCAGTAACATTAGTTGAAACTTTATTCTTGAATAGTTAGTAGAACATTTACAAAATGGGTTAAAAGTTTAAATAATAATGTTCTTATAATCAAGCAGTAATGTTAAAACAATGTTTACAAACTGGATATTTTGAATTTTTTTAGAATTTCATAACATTATCATTTCCGTTACTTAATGGAAATGTTAGGAAAACGTTCTTAAAATCTAAAATTGTTAGCTGGGATTAGATTTGGTTCATAGGATCCATGGGGACCACTGAATGATCAATAGTCTAACAAGAAAAAATATTGTAACCCTCTATCCTAAGTGGGGCCTCCCTCTTTAGTGCATCAGAATTTCAAATGACACGCTCTCAAAACCAATTTAATTCATACAATTTAGAACATCGGTATAATAGGAAGTGAATCGCTTCGATGATCATGTGAATGAGCAATTCAGATTGCTTTCAGATCGCAGGTTCTCTTTAAGGAAAAACACGGAAACACTTAAATGCATTCCAAACACCACAGCGCAATTGCTGCATGAAACTGCATTACTGTTGGTTGTTTTTCAAGGACAAAATGAGAAGCTTTACTGTGTGATGATTCAGCTGTGTTTGTGTCTAAAATCATACTATTGGAAGCTGATTTTGTAGTACAGTGGTACAGAAATAGTGTACTTCCAAACAAAAACACTGTTTTCCAAGTCTTGGTTTATGTGTATTTAGGAGCAACTGGCCTCTGGTGGGCTATACAGTATATTTTAATCATCCAGTACTCACCAGGAGTACACAATGTAGAGAATATCCATTGAATATTTCATGACCCGTTTCCTTTGGCTAACAGAGGAAATCTGATTAAATGGATGTATTAACTCACACAGCAAATGATATTATGTGTAAAAACTGTATTTGTTTTATGTTGGCTGAATAAATCACATCTTTTCTCCACTGTGTTGTTAATCCATCAGTTTTGCTTTAAGAGCATTTCCCTAAAATGATAGTTTTGTGTTTTTCCCTAATCAATCTTCTGTAGTGTTTCCCCAGGACAGTCCCAGCTAACGGGGGAACATTCTTAGAACACTGGCTAACATTCTCTCAAAGTTATCAGAAGTGTTTTTGCAATAACGTTAGTAAAACTTCATATATCAAAAATGTTATTTTTATGTTGTTAGTGGAACAATTTAAAAATGTTACAGATTTAAAGATAAGTTTAAAAAACATTCCAATAACATTCCAACCAAACAATAATGTTAATACAACGTCTAAATAACTGGATGTTTAAAACATTATAACTTTCAAAATAACATTTGAATTGTTTTTGTTACTTAATGTAAACATTAGGGAAACATTCTTGCAACCCCACAATTGTTAGCTTGATAAACAAGAACTGTCCTCCCCTGAACCGCGTAGGTAGCAAGAAACGCATCAGATCGCAGTTAGCTGAGTAAAATCTTCTCCTGTGTAATTGCAATGTTCCACTTCAAAGGCTCTGACAGGAAGGCTGGTGCAGGAGTGTGATATCCTTAAAACAGCAATTAAAGAAGCTGAGGAACAATATGACCTCCACTTCCTTGGGTCACAACACTGAAGAGACTGAGTTTTATTGAGATTCTTAGCTGTACCTTTCAGCCACAGTTCAGAGCTTTAATATCAACATCGCTGTGTGCCCGATTAACATTCCCTCGCTTAAAGGATTATGATGTCGCATCGCGCCTCTGTTTAGGCTCTTCATCATAAGTACATATGGTAATTCGGTGGTGAGTTCATTTGATACGTCCAATATTCTGCTGCCAGCTACAAAAATGTCACTTTTTTTAAATGGCTCTGCCAAACGTGAAGATTAAATGCAACTTTTCTGGAACGGTCCTAAAATTTTCAGCTCCTGTCGGGCTGTTTTTGTTTTTTATTGCAGAGTTCTGTGGATTGTGCTCTGTAGGTTTTATTGCTTGTTTGTAATGTATTGTCGAGAGGTTTACAGCAAAAGAAAAGCTATTCTTATGTGGATAAAAACATAATCCTGATAGTAAAAAACGTTTTTAGTGTGTTAATGTAATAAATACTAAGATAATTATATAATTTATTAACTTAACTTGTATAATCTATGAAATTCAGTGTTGTTTGGATGTGATAAAAATAATCTTTCCTTTTATAAGATTATGACAGTATTTTGGTGATATATGCGCTTTTAATTTTGTGAGAGCTTTACAGCAAATAAATGAACCATGACAACAAGCATAAAGATACAGTAAAAGATAGACAGGAAGTAGTAATACTCACTCCTCGCTACATATGTCACAGTAGCGTGTATGATGCTGTCTTGGTTGGTGGCCTGATTTCCATTTTGGAATGAGTCTCTGTTTGCCTGTGCTGCCTAGTAACGGTCAGATCTGGAGTGTGATTTATGCAAATGTGCTGGCAGGGGCTCGGGGTCAGACACGATCTGTTGTGAGACCACTGCTGGGCAGCTGTACAGCATAAACAGAACAAGACTCCACTATCTGAATCTCTTATAGGCAATAGATACAGTACAATACCCAGCACCTTCTAATTGTAAGTTATTCATTTGCATCATAATTTGAAATTGATGAATTGATGAATGATTGGGTTTTTCTCTGGTATGTCATTCTTAATCTTAAATAATATATATTGATCTGCTATCTGACATTTGAACTAAGGTTAACAGGTGACCTGTGCTGCACAATCCATTTAATTATTTACTTATGATGCACTGTGTTAATAATCTGATTACTAAACCGTCAATAAATGGAATATTATAATGGATAAATCTGAATCGCAATCAATCTGAGTAAAATCTGAAATTACTTTAAAATTGTTTTATATAATTGGAGATATTTGCAGAATTCTGTCTATAAACAACCAAGACGAAAAATAACATTTTTATTTGGTAAAACTCTGTCGTTGGTGTTGTTAAAGCATAAATGTGATTTATTTAATATGATGTGTTTGGCACCATGAAAGGACAGGCCCTTCTTTGTGATGTACTGCCCCATCAATACAACACACACCAGGGATACTGCGCAATGATTATGTCACTAACTTCAAAGAAGTCACACAGTGCATGAGCGTGCCAGTGGGTTTCGCCTGTGAGTGTGAATGCGTTTTGCAGCTGGATTTGAATTAGAGAGAAACGCTGCAGTGTTGATCAGAGAGCTGTCATAAGCTTCAAGCCTTTCTTATCTCCTCTTTGCAGCATGGCTTAACAGTGCCTTCATTTGGATCACCAGCAAAACAAAACTGGGCGAAACAGAAGCAGAAATTAGTCTGTTTCTTTTTATCCCCTTGTGTTCAGTAATGTTAACATTTGACATGGTGAATAATTCAAGAGATTACCTTTCAAAAACAGGGAGTCACGAGCATTAACTATCCGATGTGCATTTCCCCAGCTAACAGTTTTGGGTTGTAAGATTGTTTACCTGATGTTTCCACTGAATAACATAAATGCTAAATGTTATTTTTTTAGATGTTGTATTAACGTTATTGCTTGATCACATGAATGTATTTCAAACTTTTTTATATTTGTATTGTTTTTAAAACATTCCACTAACAATTTAAGAATAACGTTTTTAATATGTGATATATAATGTTAAAAAGTCGTACTAAAATTACTGCAAGAACTTTTGTGATTACTTTGAGAGTACTTTCAGAGAATGTTACCCAACATTCTGAGAACGTTAGCTAGGCCTGCGCTTTGCCTTATTAGATTAATGATATCCAGATGATGCGTTCAGGGGAGAGCGCGCTGCCAGCGCAATCAAAACCCACGCAGACATTTCTTTAAGCAGAGGCAAAGTATCATAAAACAATTAGAGCAGCACACGGCGGTCCCTCGCGACAAGCACTGCGACTGCGCCGCGTTGCAAAACCCGCTTTGTTTTTGAAGAGCTCAATCTGAAACGACTCTTGTGAGGGCGAGCGCTCTGATACCGGTACAGATGGTCTCGGGGCCACGCGTGCCAATGGGAAATTTAATTGCGCTGCGTTTAAAAGTATCTGTTTTAATAGCAGGGTTCTGGAGTTTCCCGCTGGCGCGTTTTAATTAGTTTGAATACATTAGGCTCCTGTTTGAGCTCTACCTGCCAGGATTGATCACCGGGCTGGGACAACACAGAAGCCATTTGCATTCACACCCGTTGGCCTCGTAGATTGACTGTAAAGCTTTGCGTGTGCACTTCTGCTCTTTATCAGCAGCAGGTAAAAATGGAAACCCATCGGTCTGATGGATTACTGCAGTTTTTAAGGGCGTGAAAGAGTCTACAGGCAGGAAAATCAGGCACTGAGAAGCTGCATTAACCGATTTTCACTTCGAACGTTTTATAGGATAAAATGAAGAAAGGTTAAATCCATTATCACAAAATCACATGGTATGTTTAGAGAACTGGGGCTAGTTGTTACATTATGTCCATTGAATTCTTTTTAGGCGAGGTTTGTTATAAAAGTAAGTTTTTGTGTAGGCACATACCTTACAGACGTGGCTATGAGAAACATTGAACGTTTCTGTTTTTGCCCAAGAAATAAAAAGAAAAACACACTCAAAAAACACACATTTGTGTAACTGGACATTTAAATGGACATTAAAATATTAAAACGTCAGACATAAAGCTTTTCTTTTTGTTTGACAACTAGCCCCAATCTTCCCTATTATAATGTCTTTTTGTTTCTCTACATGCTGTAAGATTTATTGATGTGATGATATAGCTTTTGCGCCAAGGTCATAACAGTTAATCTTAAAGAATTGTTCCATGATTTTATACTTCTCCAATGTAACAGAGCTTCATTTTCTTATAAGGATGATGTATTCCTTTCAACACACGCATATGCTGTTGATCATCACAGTTATCTAAACCAGATGTGGACAGAGATTGCATCGCTGAACCAGTTTTCTCCTCTTTCACAATCATAAGTTGGGTGTAGAATACAAGCCGCTGCAGTGTGTTTTGGAAAAACTGCAGTGAAGCACTACTGATGAGAATAGAGAGTTTCTATCTCCGCCAGCAAATGTGCGCATAAGCTGCTCAGGACCCCGACTCTAGCTTTATATCAGTCAGCAAAAAACAGCTGACTTCAGTCTAATTTGTGTTATGAAGCAAGAAGTGAGGAGATCAGAAACCGGAAAGACCTGCATCACGCGCCTGCGGGCTTGAGACTGGCAAAGGCTTCATAGCCATCGGTACTGCAGAGGCTGGAATGGCGTGTTTGTTTCTGCTGCCTCAATATTATGATTTCTTCTGTGCCGATGTAGCAGCCACTATGCAGAAGTATTTCCTTTTACAATACACCCAGCTAGCAGTTTTAGGTTGTGAGAGCGTTTCTCTAATGTTTACAATAAGTAACAAAACATTGAAAATGCTATTTCAGTTGTTGAAGGAACATTTAAAATATCCAGTTTGTTTGACGCTGTATTGATGTTATGAAAACGTTCTGTAACGTTTTTAAAATTTTCCACTAACAACTTAGGTTTTTGATATGATACATAATGTAAAAAAATCTACTGTTACTGCAGGAATGTTTATAACTTTGAGAGAACTTCTAGAGAACGTTAGCCAGTGTTCTAAGAATGTTTCCTGTTAGCTTTGAAAGAAGTCCAAGTGAGTCACACACTGTGTTTTTGAAGCCACACATTTGCTTTTTGTAGGTTAAAGCTATTTAAATTTACGTCTTTAAAAAAGTAAGCAAGTTAAAAAGTAAATGACAGAATTTTTGGGTGAGCTATTCCTTTAAGGCAAATTCATATAAAAGTTACATACATGCTTTTTAAATCTTATCTGTCTTAAGTTAATCTCATTTAAATCCCCCAAAATACTGCCTAGATACTGCAGGGTTTTTGTGGTACATCATTCTGAAGGAATTTTGCATTGTTTCCTGTCTCTTTCAACACATTGGATAACTGATGATGAGTAGACGTAAGGAATTGAGATCTCATCTCTATCAGGAAGAAAAACATGCATATAAAACCACAAGTAATACTTTAATTTATGGCCACACATAAATCAATGCACGGTCAATGGAAAACAGAAAAATGTGTCAGGAATATCATCTTTATCCTGGTGCCTAGAAAAGAGCAGATAGAGAGTGAGATAGTGAGAGAGGATGTCCTTTAAAATCCAGAGCCTTACTGAGCGCTTGCTAGTAAAAGCAGATGTTCACCTGAGACCCTGCCAAAGATATGTGATGTAACAGGTTGAGCTGTGAAGACACTCCTCAAATCTCTTCTCGCTGGTTCCCCACAGACCTCCAAACTCCAGACCTGTACAGACTGACAGAAGGAGTTCTGTTCCTGTTGCTCAACTTGTAGAGCATTACATGGGTCATGGGTTTGAGTCCCAAGGAACGCACATACTGATAAAATGTATACATTAAACGTACTGTAAATTGCGTCTGCAAAAATGCATAAACGTAAATGTACTCTTTAAATAACCACGTGACACACAGTTGTTGTGTAAATGTGTTTTTTTGTACAGAGATGGGTGCAGTGTGTTGTTGTAATTATTAGTAGGCCCATTTTTGGCACAGTTCTTTGTTTATTAGAGTTTATAACTACCTTTGCAAACACATAATTTTAATGAAGCATCAACATACCTGCTACCAATAGATGGCAACAGCTAATGCAAATTTAACCACCCAGTGTTAATTCTGATAGAAGCCATTTGTAAAAAAACGTGATGTGATCATTATGTCTAACTAATCTCAATGTCATTTGGATATATTAAGGGGGAACAATGTGGATGATAACGTGCCTTAGCAGTACATGGCCGTTGGCAAAGCATGAATAAAATAATATGTTCCACAAATGAGTGCATTAAAAAAATGTGTCTTGAATATAATTGTGTGTAACCAGTCAAAATATGCAAAGTGTGAAAGCACAGAATAAAAACACCATCTCATAAATTATTTCACAGAGGCTAAAAAATTATCACTACTGCTATTTTGTGGAACTATACCCCAACTAACAATTTTAGGGTGTAAGAACGTTTTACTAACATTTAACAAAATACTATTTTGAATGTCCTAGTAATGTTCTAAAAGTCCGTTTTTGCTTGCTTGGATATAAAAAGATTTTTAAAATCTGTAACGTTATTAAAATTTTTCACTAACCACTTTACTTTTGGAGAACATTAGTCAACAATCTGAGAATGTTTCCTGTTTGCTGCCTATTAGAAAAACAGGCAACAGAATTGTTGTATGAATTTCCATAGCTCACAAAGTGTATCACGCTAGCAACACCGACATTTTGGGTTCGATTCCCAGCACACAATTTCATACGAATACCTTAAATGCAGCCACTCCTTAACAAATTAAACAAATTAAAACAATTGAAAGTAGGTAAATGAAACGCAGAAGTATCACAGCACAGAGACCGGATAAGACGGGTTGCAGTGTACACCGGCGTGTGTTTTTGTGATTTCATTCGATGTATTTTTGTCTCTTGAAAACTTGTGTCTCTATTTGAAAAGCTTGAAGATATGGACGAGGACGTGAAAGACTCACAGCACCCTGAGGGTGTTTTGTTGTTAAGGAAACCAGGCAGGAGTGCGTTACAAGGCATCAGTTCACTCCGAGCCTCCTGTCCTCCGCTGTGCACTAGCAGAGTGGGTAATGGATCAGACCTGGACCCAGGAGACCTCTGCCTGAATCAAACCGTTCAATACGTGCCAACACATGCTCCTCTCCCTCCAAGCAGCAAACAGAGGGAAGAGTAGTTAGCGAGACACCAGGTTTCAGGCTTTGCACATATACAAACACCCTTAGCAGATGAATTAGCATTTAACATCGACACCCCACCTAACAGGGAACATTCTCAGAAAGTTCTTCTGTAAGTTCTCTCAAGGTTATCAGAAAACATTCTTGCGGTAACATTAGTAGAATGTTTTTATATGTTATATACTGTATATATCAAAAACGTTGTTCCTAAGTTGTTTGTAATAGTTTGAATAGCATTCTTGTAATCAAAGT
Source organism: Botia almorhae (assembly GCA_036877575.1). Classification (NCBI taxonomy): domain Eukaryota; kingdom Metazoa; phylum Chordata; class Actinopteri; order Cypriniformes; family Botiidae; genus Botia; species Botia almorhae. Next base: position 27,233 of record JAZGTJ010002227.1, on the reverse strand, counting down.
CTTGTTAATACTATGCCAGAAAAATAACTGTATGTTTTGAACGTTCCTTGAACGTTGTTAACAGTTTTGTGTCTCACTGGAAACGTTAGGGAAACGTTCTTACAGCCTCAAATTGTTAGGCATTCTTTTCATGCTTAGGGAAGTAAAACTGACCGCGTGCACACAGGATTGGTTTAATTGATCTGGTGTGTTTGTACATAAGAGGTTGCTGTGCTAACATGGCTTTGTTTCTTTAACACAGAGCTTTCGTATCAGTCACTGTCCTGTTAGGACCATCTGCAAATTAGTCTCTGCCTGCTTTTCTTTCCAGCATGCAAAATAAAGGAGTTACACATGATGAAGTGCAAATGTACACAGAATTGCGTTTGCCCTCTTTAGGACTAATTTAAGTTCTTGCTGAATTTGATTACCACACACTAGATTGATAACTCCAGGAATTTCAGTGTGGTTAACTAAGCTACTCAGAGACAAAGAGTTACTTTGAAAGCGCATAGTTTTCATGGTTTCCATAAACACTAAATAAACCCTTTATTTTATGTAGTTGTATTATGTATATATGCATCAGCTAAACCGACTGTGTAGTGTGTTAAAATATTCAAAAATATTTTTTCTTGTTAACATGTCAAATATTATTTTTACTATGGAACAATTGTAATATATGTAATTATACAAATATTGTGAAATCATGAGGCCCACAGGGAAAAACTTGAACTCTGTAAAATAACATGTACTCACTGTTGCTTAATAAATACCACTTAGGAAATTGAAACAAGGTTTGCATTGAACCTTACTATTGTGAGACACAGGAATATATGTGTATTATTGCCTAAAAGGCATTATTATTAGCAAAAGCTAAAATATGTTTGCTAATTATTATTAGCAACGGCTAGAAAGATTCACTTACCATAGCTTTGAACTTCTTGCAGTAAATGAATTCTTGCTTAAATGTGTTGTGAATATGGATATTATTATCTGTTTGGAGTCCAGGTCACTTTCAGAAGACCACTTTAAAAGTGGATAAAGCAGCTGACATTTATTAAAAGTCAGCAGCATTTCACACCATTAGGGCCACTGGCTGCGTCTAGAGAGATCCAGCTTAACCCATCTAGAACCCAAATGTCACAGCATCACACTCGGTCTATTCAATCTGCTATACGAACAAAGTGGAGAACGCACTTTGCTTTATATCGATAGTGGCTTCCAACATCACTGGTGTGGAGGCCCTATAGTGTTAGTATGTTCATTACACGTGTTTCTCTGGAGAGTGTGTTGTTCCTCTGCCCTGAGGACGTCCTTGCCAGGTCTGTTGGGCCTCAGTGGCTCTAATTCAGGTGATACATGTTCTACCCGTGACCTGCCTCGCTTTCCACATCTGTTCACCATTATTACATCAAATCTTTAATTGCTCTAGATGTTTATTTAGCAGCTAAGGGTGTCCTATGCTCCATTAAAGTAAGTGCTGTATGAGTGTTTGTACAGTGTGGATTTAGCCGGTTTCTGGCACGGCTTCATTGTTTCTGTTTGTCACTGCAGTCGACACGCTACAAGGAACACAGGCTACTCTGCAAACACATGTCATGGGGCATGGCAAATCGCCATAGCAACAACATTGTAAATCTTCCATAAAACTGTTTGACTGTTTCACCTGTAAATGTCTTCTGACCGTTGCTCCATGCCAATTGTTTTGAAGATTTCGACACTATGACACATGGAGCTGAAATTTACATGAACTGTACTGTACATTTACATTAAACAGCTTATTAGTTTTTAGTTTTGTTGCTGAAATCTGGCAATGGCCAAACTCAGCTAACAATTTTACATTTCAGAGTTCTTGTTGGATAGTATGAAATTAGTGCAATCTGTTTAGTGCACTTGATATGTCAACTACGCTTCAAAACTTTGGAAAAACAATGGACAAAGAAACAAAATTCCCTTCTGGAATTTCAATGATTTATATTTTTGTTGACGATGGTGTTTATTTACTAATAGATGTATTTTCTAGAATATAAAAAATTATGTATATAGAATATATATATATATATAAAATAAAATATGAACAATATGTATATATTATAATATAAAATATGAACAAATAACTGTAGTCAATCCCTTTTCCAACAACACATCAATTTGCCACATTCTCACAATACTCGTAAATATAACAGAACCATAGTGACAGTGAATATAATAGCAAAGATGGCCACGCCCATTACGCTGGAATCTAAACAAGTTCAATCAACGTGAGTCATCTGAGACTTATTATACTTTGATACTTTAATATACTTTCTCTTTCTATAACTTAGTATAGAGCGTAGCACTCAAACTGTAAAACTGAACAGATGCAAAAACAGCGACCGGATGTAAAATTTTAGTCGATTGAGACACTTGTGTGTTGTCTGAGTAGCTCTTATATTGCATGACATGACGGACAGCTGTTCGCATTAGGTAGCGCGTCTACTGAAAATGCGGTGCTATATGAGTCACTCTCGTTAATAACCAAACCTCTCGTGAACGTAACTGTTTTGAGTATGCTAAAGCAGAACTGACAACCATGTTATGCTGTTATGCGAATGCAGCCAGATAGGTGATTTAATTCGGTTGGAGAATGCATTTGTCATTCCCGCTTATGATCAAGTGAGTACAGTACAGTACAGAATTAAGCACAGAGTGGCAACTCTATACGAGTACTAGGAGCAAAGTTTGGCTCTTAAAACCAAAAGGTGAATGTCCTCATGAAATAAAAGTGAAGGAATCATACTGCATAAGCTGTCAAAAATGGCAGAGAAAGAAAATACGATTAAGATGTATTAAATGTATAATCTGAACCTTATCTGCCTTCATAAAGACAGAATAAACATTATATCAGATGAACAAGTTTCAATAAGGCATTGCAACTCTTACGTGAGATTGTCCATTTAACTCAAACTGGAGATAAAGACAGGACATAAAACGATGGCGCCATTTGCTTCTTGAAGTGCCTCTTACGAGAGGACGAAATACAACCCGTTGCCTTGAGGATATTAAAAATGAAATACAGAGTCATTTGCAGCACAGGGTCAGCCTTTACAGAACTGTTTTTGATTAAAAACAAGGAGCTTAGAGGCTTTCCTGTTGCCACGACGAGGCATCATGTCATAAGTCTGATTTCAACCGTAGCCATGTGGACAGCAGTAGTGAGCTCTGGCCATGCCTTAATAATCTTCCATCTAAATGTGTGAGAACCCTTTCAACCCCACAGCATCAAAAACTGCTTTTAAGCTCGCAGGTTTTGGCTTTGATGGATCTATCTTCCTCACAGACTTCCATTTGGAAAATATTTGTCCCGCTCTCTCTCTTTCTCTCCCCTCTTTCTTGTCTTGCACTCTGGCTGAGGGCGAATATGAGGAACCCATTTTGCTTCTCAGTACTTCTGTAAGCTTTTGGCCGCAATGAGATTTTCATATTCCAAAGACAGAAAACACCATTGACAAAATACATTTTGGAAAAGCATTAGATTAGGGATGCGGTTTCAGGTCGCGTTGCACGCGCATATATTACTTCGGATATCAGGAATAGCTAAGCTGAAAATGACTCATATTTTAGCACTGTAAATAAGGAGTTTTCTGCATGGCTGACATCCACAAATGCTTACTTGGGGAAATTACATTCTGGTTTTATTAGTCTTGCTCTCAGCCATGTAGATGAGCGTGCCTGAAGATCCATTTGCTGTATTGTATGTTTGCATGGAGGCTACAAGGACATTTGTTTGTATATGCGCTAGCTGGGCCATTAGACCTTCTCCAGGTCAATAAATGTTTATGATAAGAGCAGTCCTGTTTCAGTATGTTATTTTACAGTCCCAGTATGGCCCAGCCTTTCTCAGCTGCAATGTGTGAAACACTTTAATCCATCCAGTAAGGACTTAGTCTGGATTGGGGGGCCACTCTGTCCCCCTTTCTCTTTTTGCAAGGGTTCAATGGCAGAAAATCCATAGGCTCTCTACAAGGAGGAATTCCATTAGATAATAGATATGGAATCCATCTCGATTCTCCACCTTATCTTCTCTTGGGCTCAGAAATCAATACAGAAGCTTCAGCTGAACTGCCAACAATAACAATAAATTGATAGGCTTGTGAGAGAAGAGGGGTGAGGAGAAGAGTTAATGGACCGAACGTCACACTTTTCATCGACAATGACGTAAATCATGGTGTTAATTGCGCAAACAGTCCTTCAAATGGAAAAAGAGGGTCAGGGAACCAGAAGGACTCTGTATTTTTGTTAGTTTCATTTTTGAATGGCAATTTCGTTTTTGCATAGCAATTGCATAAGGGGGTATCACATATAGGGTTGGAGATTTGCTTAAATCTCTGTTTAAAGAAACAAAGGGTCAATATATAAAAAACATTAAAACACACATTTTGAACAAACATTAAAACATTTTAACATTTTGGTTACGTAATGGAAATGTTAGGAAACGTTCTTACAACCTTATATTGTTAGCTGATGGGCAGGCTGTCCTAAGTGCTGTGGTTACCTGCAGGAACTTTAGCACTGCCAGGTGTGGTGTTTGCTGTAGCTGTTGCCATGGCGACATTCCAAACAGTACGGACAGTAGTCAGTAAACAAGATTGTCCCCAGAGATCATTGACGAACTCTTTAAGTCAAGTCTTTTAGCCCAAATGAATAGGTTAGACACATAATAATGAATGTTTCGCCCTAATATTGTATTACAGTCTATTTAGATATATTAAACAGACTGTATATAGTTCCACAGAGTTCCACAGAACAATCACCTCCTGAATTGTAAGTGTTTCAGTCTCTTAAGCATTGACAGAAGCCACATTTTACTTCACAGTGAAATTGGAGGAAACAACAGCACTGCATACTACAGATGTTCTGTTTATTGGCTGTTTGATGGAAAGTGTTTATTCTTCCTATTGCTGAAGCAAAGAGAGTAAATAATTTACAACTTCAACATTTTATCATTCATCTGACATGTTGTAAACATGAGCAACTAGACAGAGATTTTCAGGTCCAATTCAGAAGTGGTGATGCATATATGTAAATTCAGTAATATAGTGTGAAGCTCATATGAGGCACCTGTTCTCACTAAGCATAATGTTATATGACTCGTCAATGCTTTAAAGATGATTTTGTATAATCCCTTTAAACGCGAATATTAATAACAACTGAACATGTGACCTTAAAGTCTGCATGCACAGGAAGTTCCAACTGACTTCAGTGTTGTGACGTGATTGAGAGCGAAATGGAATAATTTGGAGCGTGGTTTGTTTTAATCCACTGGGAATTGATTGGATCTAGAAACGTAGGCATTTCAAAAGCTTGCTGAGCGTAGACTGAGTATTGGAGGGGAGTGGTTAACATCTCTGGCTCCGCCCCAAGCTGTCACACTGATGTCATCGGATGATTGCCATTGCAGAGGTGAAGTACATTTTCAGATTTTGTTTAAAGAATACGAGGGCGCATGAATAAAAAATGACATGCATGGATAAATAATTTAAAATAAACACTGTAATATTTCATGTAAGAAATTACAATAGTATATTTTGACTTCCTGATGACTTTAAAGGAAACTAGAAACAGCAGAGTGTGTCTCTGCTAACCTCGACCTGCCTTTGGTACTGATGCTTAGCCAGCAGATGTCAGTCTTTTCTGTAGTTTCAATGGCACATTGAAAATGACATTGCCCTGCAGGCAAATTTAAAGGTGAAATGTACAATTTGTGTGCCTCTAGTGTCACCAAACAGAACTGCAAAAATAAGTGCTGCAAAAAACAGAAAGCAGCTAACCTAGTTCCCCAGACATTATTATCTGCAGTTGGTCATTAAATAGAGAACCACAGCCCAAACTCATGCCATTGTTTCTGCCAAAGCTGATATGTTGGGTACTGAGCTTTAAAAGTTAACACTTTTAAACAAAACCGGCATATTTATAGGTTTCTCTGCATATTTAGGTGAGATAAGAGATGTTAGGATGTTTTAAACATCACAATAATCACATTGTAAAAATGACATTATCTGTCAAGACTGCAGAGATGAAACTGTTTGAATAACCTGTAATGCTACAGTGAAAATGTTAATAGAAGGACCTTAATGGAAACAGCATGCTTCATACAGCATTGACCCGACATCACATGTATTATTTAACTATTAATGATAATGGTATTCTATTTAAACTGTATTTCAGAGTAATCATTTCATTTAGGCTATATGAGCAACCAGTTTAATCAGTCTGTCGGCCCTTCGTGAAGTAGAAATATGGTGTTTAACCCCAACTCAGCTGCAGCCAAAGAGACCAGCCTCTTGCCATAAAGATTAGACTCCAGACAGCAATCACACACCACTGTTGGACCAATTGCCCGGTTAACTAGCACTTTTACAATAACACTCAAGAGTACATGATAGTATTATAGCTTATCCCAGAAATTTCAGCGCATAGTTATAATGAATGAATTAGCACCCAGACACATTCATCAGGGGCTGCAGAAAATCAAAACCGAGCAATAGTGCGCCACTAATATATTTAAACCGTGTCACATCTCTGTGTCTTACACAGCTTATCTATTATGGCTTGCGTGGGATCTGTTAGGCAGTTTCCTTTTTCATGTCGAGGCGTGCACGGAGGGAAGACCACCCTCATTGGGAATTGAGTGCAAGTTAATTTCAACCCACACAATGACACAATCTAGAAGACTGTAGAACAGTCTTTTGTGTGGCTCCTCTCCCCCAACCAGGCAGTGGGAGGCATTAGAGTCCCTGTCATCAGAGTCTGAGAGCCATCACTCCTTTGAAGGATTAACTTCATTAGCATGTTTTCATGCCACTTGTGGTCTAATTGCCCAATTGAAGCGCCCACTTGTTGTGCTTGTGAAACATGCCTGGACTCACAAGACATACGTCCGAGCCTCATGTCTGAAGGTGATAGCTTTTGATTCATCATATTAATTGTTTTAAATCTTTAGAACTATTTTGTTTAACGCTAGATGCTAAGTCATGAAGTCATGCCACATTTTGTTTAAATGTTTATTAAAACTTGTTCAATTTGTTTAAATATTTTTGCCCGTTTTATTTAAATGTTTAAAAGTAGGGTAGGCAATTTTTAAAACCAATTAGTAATACCAAGCTAGCTTTGACCAAGCTCCAACCAAAGCCATGCCTCCTGCTTGAGAATAACATATAAGAATAACAATTAAAAACACATCATTTGAGAAAACTTCTAGGGAACTTTAGACATTGTTTTGAGAACGTTCCCCGTATGCTGGGTTTCAACTATTTTTTGGAAAAATATGCTTACCCTGCCTTTAAGAGAAGAAAATTAAACAACAAGAGAGAGAGAGAGAGAGAGAGAGAGGGGTCTGTTGTATACAACATCCCGCAAAAACAGAAAAAGTGGCACCCTGCCTCAATGACCAAAGTGGGAGGGATTAGCATGTAAGCATATCCTGGGGCCCTCCTGCCCTCCTCTCATTTCCTATATGAATCACCAGTACAGACAGTACATGCTTAAACTAAAGCTGTTGCCATCCAAAGTTCTTTACTATTATGATGTCATATACAGGAAGATGTTTCTCAGCCTCAACCGGCCGGCTCATGCCAGTTCACCAGTAACACGATACACATGCGAAGGCTCTGAGAAAACGCCGGTCATCCTCAGACAAGAGCTTCATTTATATCCTGAAAAGGAGGCTCATTTTCCTGCAATGCAGTCTGGACTGCGTATTTATGCACCAAAAAAAAAACCTTATGCATTCATTTCATGATTGTTTATCTCCATAACATGCAGACTCAATACCATATTAGAATTGCCCATGTTCATTTCTTTTTGCTCGGTAGACATTCCTGTAGACCTGTAATTGCGTTCTAATTATGTTAAATTAATCTGTAAATCAACCCAACAAATATTGTGTACCTCCAGAAAAAAACACACATTCCAACAATATTGAATGATGGGCTTTAAAATGCCTACGGTCATGTTGCAGCAAATTCAAGTACTATATAAAGCCAGATGTAATTCTAATTTATTAAACTACTCATTCTAAAATCATGAATCAGATATTCATGTTATGGTAAGAAGCACATGTTAAAGAATAGTGGAGAGCTTTATGCATCAAAAACTTGAGAATCTGTAAATATGAGAGATGGGAATGTGTGTGAATTAAGAACCAACAATTAATAGATTTAAAAGGTTATTTGGATTAATTAAAAATTGTTTATTTTGCTCGTTTGAATATTGTTAGTTAATTATCAGTTAATTAATGTGATCTTGAAAAACAAAAAACATCATTTTAAATGTGCAAAATATTGTCTTTCATAGTTAGGTTCTTATGCTATGCTTTATGAATGAATATTGTATTGCTGTTTACTTTATTGTTTGTTTTGTAAGGTGGAGCTGAAAGGTGCAGTGCTGTTCTGCTGTTCTGCAAAATAAGTCCAGCAGACATTCAATCAAGAGGGAATTAAGGCCTCTTTGGCCATCAGGTTCTGCTTCTCACACATCTTGTTTCATGTCAGCTAATGGGGCTAATTAACAATCAGAGAGAATACAACAGTGAACTTTAGTGTCTCTTCAGCTTGTCTGTTGCTCCAAGTTCAAATGCTAAAATTAACCTCAGGGGAGTGGCATCAATTCAGTTTTTGTGGATTTGCAATTCAAACACTTAACCACAGGAAACACAACCACACACACATCACATTGACTTCTATAAACTACCTACATTAAAAATTAAAAGCGTACTCAGTAATTTTTACCTCATTAAAAAGTTTTCCCCTTAAGTATTAGTACTTCTAAAAATAATGTTAGGAATCATGTTTAACAAATGAAAAACCCAGTTACATCAGTAGCCCCAAAAAGCTCATTTATTTTACACACATAAAGCAGGAGTGCTTTATGGGGGCCTCCATGACGAGATCACATGACCACCCAGCTAACAATTCTAAGATGTAAGAATGTTTCTGTAACATTTTCATAAAGTAACAAAAATGTTATTGTGAAGGTTCTAGGCATGTTTATTTTTTAAACATTGTTTTAACGTTATTGCTTGGTTATTCTGGCTTTTTCATTCTGTAACTTTTTTAAACATTCTACTAACATTAAAAACATTTCGATAACTTTGAGAGAACATTCTGAGCCAATGTTCTAAGAATGTCCCCTGTCAGCTGAGCAGTTGAATGCTATTCTTTTACTTTGGTAACCACCCATTTAAAAAATACTAAATTAGGAGCACACTTATGATTAATAGCACATTTCAACAACTGAACATGGCTTGAAATATAAGAATCAAATACTTCATACTGTTCAAACATTACACAATTACTGTAGAAGAACACAAAATAAACAGCTTTTGCTCTTCATCAAGTTTCAAATGAACTCTTAGTCTTAACCTCTATCCTCTTCATCTCTCTTTCTCCCCCTTTCTTGTCCTTCTTACATGGCCTGAGGGAGCAGTTAGCGCTCTGAAAGCTCCTGCTCTATTGTGAGTTCACATTGATTGCCTCTACCCTCTCCTCGCCAGTCAGCATGGGGTACAGGCTGTCTGCTTTATCCACCGTGCCTCACATTTTTCTCAGAAATAAAAGAGGGGGAGAGAGAGAGAGTCTCCAAGTGAGTTCCTCCTCCACTCCTGCAAACAGAGCCAGATGCATCTGTTTTACACCCTCCCTCCCCCCTCTCTCTCTCCTGCCTCTCAGTGGCTGTACTCTAAAGGGAATCAATAGTGTACTTAAACGGATTTCTCTTGTGTCTTGTTGTCAAATACGTTGCGCACCTCTGCCTTTCTCCGTGTGGGCTGATCTTTGTGTGCTGCTGTAACGTCTTCGCAGAGCTCATTTATATCACCCTTGATCTGCATTTCCTCTCTTTGTCTGTTTTACACTTCTGTAATATCCTTTACACCTACCCAGTTAATGGTGCTTTGGCACAATCGCTTGTGTTTCCTCTAAGGAGGTCTGTGAGGGCGATAGAGCGCCGTGTAAAGGAGCTGTAAATAATCTGTGAACGCGCAGTCTGTGTGTGAAAGCTTATGTCAGCAGAACTGAAACTCTCCTTCCATCATGTAGCTATGAAGTCCCAGCAGCATCAATCATTTCCCCTGTGATTGTCAGGGAATTAGCTGAGCTGTGGTGCTCTGTGTTAACCCAGCTAACAATTTTAGGTGGCATGAACGTTTCCCTAACGCATCCGTTGAGTAACAAAAATGTTATTTTGAAAGTTCTTAAAAGTTCTTCAGTTTTAGCCATTGTATTAACACTAGTGCTTGGTAACAAGAACGTTTTTCACACTTTTTAAATTCTGAAACATTTTTCAAACGTTCCACTAACATCTTAGGAATATCATTTTAATATAACATTAAACTTTGAGAGAACATTAGCCAACATTCAGAGGACATTCCCTGTTAGCTGAGGAGGCGGCTCACATCAGCTCAGGTCGAAAAGAACGAGAGCACAGAGTCTCCAMATGATTCCAGACTATTAATAACACGGTCTGTCTGACACATTGCGCAACACATTCTCAAATGCAAATCTTTGCATTGCAAACCTTTTTGATTTAAATTCCATTTTAATTTCCTGCACCTGTGTACTTCTGATTTTATACAGGGGTTCATTCAAGCTTAAGTCACTCCACCTAAAGTCCATCCATCTTCTTGGCAGCCATCTGGCCATATTGTCTCCAAACGTAAGAGTTGAGGGCTTCTCCATGAACAGTAGGAGCCCTTCAACAACCAGTTTTAAACTCAAGTGTGCCGTTCGTGGATTGCCTGTGATTTTGTTCGCGTGAACCGTGTCGTCTTTTGAAACTCTTTACAAAAACATGATTAATGGCCCAGAACACAGGATATTACAAGGAGCTTAAAAGGTAATCACAAAAGACACTGGAGTACTCAGCAGTACTCCCTTTGATACTGGTGTGATATGGGGATATCTGTCCTTGCAGAACTCATTTGAGGAACCAGTCACTCTATAGACAAATTTAACAGCATCTGTTAAATCACTTCAACAGTCAGGCCTAACGACTAAACGGCAGAAGGGCATGTCAACAAAGACACATTAGCACTAGCCAATCAGAAATGATATCATATCTGGATCGAAAAGGAAGTGTAGCGGATAGGAAAACTGTAGCCTTTAAATTGTCATTCGGCGGATGGCCATCTCCTTGTAAGAACAGGACAGAAATAAATGTGAATGACTGCCTGTGACCGATGATGTCATCCGCTAGATTTATCCCTGCCAACTTAGATAACTACAGGAGCTAGTGTCCTTGAGACAAAGTGCTTGGAGAATGAGCCCTGTGCATTAATGTCAACAGGCGTGCGGTGGAGAAGCTAAGGATGTCAAAATACACTTCCGAACACTTCCTTTAAAAGCACTCGATCAGGGATGTTCACGGAATAACTGACAGGTTGAGAACTATGTCACCATAATCCTATAATTAAAACTTGCAACTTGCATTTAGAACTTAGAAGACTGCGGTATCGTTAGTCACATCACGTGTGCTTAGCTGTTCTCCTATAAAAATTAAACTAAAAACACAAGCTGCAAAATACCCGGCAGTGTGTTTCAGATCTCCATATTTTGAGCCGTAACTCATTCAGGCACGGTGGAATTTTTGCTCGGGTGGTGTGAGCCAGCGCAGCGTGTGCAGTGAGGGATTCTATCTGATGCACTACTACTCGCGCCTGGACAGTTCAGCCGTGCGGCATTGGCTGAGGAGGCAGTAGATGCGCGCCGTGTCTCGGCACTGTTGGAAGAGTCATTGTTCCTTGACGTCACCACTCAGCCAAGCCTGGCGCTGCTGCTCTCAAACATGTCTTTGTTATTCAGAGCTTTCCATCGGAGACCGGCGAGTCGCAAAACACGGAACGAGCCGTTCCCTTTTCATCCGCTGGAAACGAGAGGACGCACATGGGCGCGCATTTGTTTGTTTTGTTGGAGGGGAAATTGAGAGTACGAGAATGAGAAGTGCGCTAATTATTAAAATAGACACATAGATGTTTTATTGGAACCTTTTAATAGAGCTTACGTTTCCCAGTTCATTAACTATCAACCTAATGGGAACGTTAAGCCCCCTCGCGTCCATAAACAGTAAATTATTACAATAATTATATCTCAAAATGCAATTTGTTTTGATGCGTTAAACGCGTATTATTTAAGACCATAAAGGTGTATGAGAGACTCTCGGATGCGATTACATTGAAATAAAGCCAAGGAATATTTCGGAACAATTAAACCGGGAATACAAACAGTAAACAAAATGCTCAAGTAGAACACACAACTGGCAGTTCGGTGTAAATCCGGTCCGTTTGTCTGCGCACGCCGCCTGGTGTCTTTAGCGCGACCGCTTTACGCGACTCTGGGACACATTTTGTCAGCAACCAGCAAGCATGGCTCTGTGGTAATAGAATAGCCCGTGTAATTTGACACTTCAACTTGCCGTGCACTACGTTAGTTGATTCAGACAGTCACACTAACAAAACGCCGTGCGCTTTATTCCCAGTGTTTGGAAAGTGCGAGGGGAGGAAAACAAATCGCAACTTTAGGAGCATTTTCAGCGCCGTTCCGTGATTGGACCTGAAAGTAAGTTCTGTGTGTTTTCCTATCGTTTTCGCACCTCGCTCTCCGGGACCGGGGAGCGCTTTTTATCCATTGCATTGAAATGAATCCGTAGCCTCGGCGCTAGTAGCTCCAACCTCAGCTAACAATAGAGTCACTTAAAGAACGCCAAAGTATCGCGAAGATTTGTAGACTTGTACGGATCTCCGCGCAGGAAGCAAGCTCGCTTAAATTGCACGGGCAGAAATGTTCGCGGCACGGCATTGTGTTTTCGAAGCGAAACAACAATCGCTCGCTATTGAGCAATTTTCCTGGACAGTGGCGTTAAGTGGAACGCGGAATTTGGCTTTGTGAACCGTGCACTTATACGTTAACCGGAGAAGCCCACCGTTTATATTCAGCATATCGTTCTGGTGCGTTGCATTGTTCGAATGAAGAGGGCACTGTCATACGGTGAACGCTTGGTTGGCACGTATAGATGGGCATATATGGATGATGAAGATTTACCACGAGCCGCTTCGCTGCATGAATATGATTTAAATATACAGGACCTTTTATAATTAGTTGCAATTGTATTTTAAGTAATTGATAAGTAGAAAGAAGCAACGCTTTCAAGCATGTGTTGAAATGTGCTATTGCCTTCGGCAGCCCGGTGTACCATGCTGTGCTCTAGTAACACCGCTTCGTTAAATCTGGACAGCCGCGTTGGAAAAGACGATCACCGCTGATACATTGTATCACGTTTCCTAATATTTAAATTCTAAATGCGTGATTGTTACATTAATCACATTCGGTTACAGTGTTACGAGATGTAATACCGCGCACACATGCCAAGAAAACAGCAAGTATCCTCTCGTTAATCCATAGGCAGTTTATTGTGCTTTGTAAACGATCAGTTAACAGGAGGGATTCCTAGGGTCAGGTTGGAAATTATACGACTGTGGTTAATAACAGCAAATGAGGTTTTCCTGCATGCTTAGTTGAATAAAGTGGTTTAGTGCTTTAACCAGCGATGAATTTTTCTGAGCGAGCCTGACCCACGCCTTACCCAGAGTCACGTTAATAATTCAGATTATGACAGAAATGATTCACATTTAGGTGACTTTGTCAATACGAATAAAGATTAGGAAGCCTAAGTAGGTAGCCGGAGTGAGTCCTTTCCAACAGCAGTTTGATTTTACAGCCAATTGTGGTCGTATTTATGACAATCTTTTTATTTAAACAAAAAATCCCTTCGTAGAGTGTAGAGAGGCTCTCTTGTTTTTTCTCTCTTTAGTTCAAGTTGCCATTTACTAACAACTGTTTTGTCACTTCTTTTGGTCACCGTACAATCACAGACACTGTTTACATGTTGTGTGAACACTGATAATACAGAAACTTCCCTCTTTGGGGTGGATTGCTTTTGGAACAAAGGTGAAAGTTTCTGGTTCTTAGCGTGCTGTTTAAACCGCACGGTTAGCTCGTGTGAACATTGCTGCCTAGGTGTCATAAAAATAACAAAAGTATGTTTGCAAGTATTTAAAAATGACCCTAACCATACACCCTAAATCAAGACCGTGTCACATTTGATTGAGTCTGTTAGTGTGTATTTTAAAAGACTGCGGATTAACACACCAGTGTGATGTCCTTTTAAACAGTGGCATAACTTGTGCGAGTCAGGAATGGAGAATGTGTCTAGGAGAGGAGTTTATTTTCTTCCCTCCTTTAGACAGGGCCCCCGGGTCGAGGATCATCATTACAAGGGCAGAAGCTTTAGCCACAGTCATGTAAAGACACACATAGAGCTCAAGTCATTCTGTAAACAAGACTAAAGAGGTATTGCGCAGGGTTTAATTGAGCTTAATGCAGAATAACTGGATTAAACTCGCATAGGATTGTTTAAATAGATGTTTTCAGCATGTGCCAGGATGGACCGGGAAAGAATCGCTAAATATGTCGTTTGAGCGAACGAACATTGTCAAAATCATCTATAAGATTATACACTTGAATTATTCCCTAATAGGTTTATTAGTCATTAACGCTCACCGCACTGTGTGTTTGTGCACTTCTGTGTCTCTATTGTGTCTAGCCTAACAAATGTGTTCGAGGTTGTCCAGTTTAGGAGCAGAGTCTCTCTGATCCCTTTTCACATTCAAATTCTTGGCATGTGTAACAAAAGCTTGCTTAATTCACTGGGCGATTTAAGGGTGGGAATTGCGAGTGATCCCGCTGTACAATATTATCATTATACCCGGGTCACGATACCATACGTATTGTGATTAATTCCAGTCACAATAAATAAAGAATTGTGACGTTTGAAATGGATCTCATTAATTTCAACCGCAGCGTGAACACACGGCACCCATGTATTCTTTCAGTATTGTGTTTAGAGATTCTACGATCCAATATTGATCCATTTCTCTCATGTTTAGACAACTGAATAGGATTTATCAGAGGGAGAATTGGTTTATATATTGGTTATTTGTATACCAATATATATATCGGTTTATATATTGGTATATTTTTGTGTTTATTACTGCTGATTTAGGGGCAAAAGAGGCGTTAGTAATGTCTTTGATAATCCTCTTAGTGTTGTAGACTGTTGCAGTTTTTCCTATATTGCTCATAGCCGGAATAAGATATGTTGGTGTTGTAAGCCTGCTGAACGCTAATCAGTGTTTTGACAGCTTGACATTTAACTGTTAGTACACAGTTGTGGGGAGATTGTGAAACAGTTGGCCCCTGTTCATTCATCATAAAGCCGAACAGTTGTCTAGTTGCCACCTGCACACGCCCACTCTTGAACCTCAGTCAGGCTTTGTTTCCGAGTCCACATGCCGCTCTGTGGTGCATCAGCATGGCCATGTTCATTTATTATGCTTACAATCCACCGATGGCCTTTTTAATGGTTCACATTAAGTCTTTACTTTTACACAACCACCTTCTAGACTCGCATGTGCTCTCATTTATGTGGTGATGAGGGTTGTGACCAGCCCACGCCAAGCGGGAAATTATTTCAGCCTCTTATTTTATGTAAAGTACAGCATCTTCCACAGCGGCATCCAAACCTCCGATTATTTAGACAATAGGAGTGTGTAACGTTTGATTTCCTTGCAGGCTTTTGGTTATGTTCTGTTCCATATTAAAGTAGAGAGGAACTTTTGATTTTCATTACAGGCTTCTGGTAAGAGCGTGGTGTGGGACCAAATCTGCTTCCAGGCTGCGTACGTTGAAAGCATGTTGAAGGCTGCCTTCAACTCTCAAACTGACAATGTGACCATGGATGCGTTGGGATGCGACGTGAAGAGCATTAGCTAGCTGGTGCAATTCGAAGTGCTGCGCCCTCAGAAAGGGACGTCCAGTCCCACACTGTCACAGGCTCATGCATGTTTGATTTGACGTTCTTTTGAAAAATGAACGCAGAAGATGTCACAATGGCTGTATCCCGTTTCTGTCGGCAGGAGCAAGTACTCTGAATCTAAAACGACACCCAGCTGCTCTTTTTCCAATATGAGGGCTTGATATTTGGCACTATAGGACAAAATGTCTCCACAACACTGACAGTTTTGCTCGATCACAAACAATTACCTTCGTTTTTTGGTGCCAATAAAAGCTCGCCGTGCTTTGAAGTCTGACTGCTGTGTGCCTTGCAAATCCAGCTTAAGCAAAACAAACATATTGTCCTCAACCTGTTTTCTTTGACTGAGGCAAATGAGTCTTTATTCAGTGAGCCATGTTCTCCATATTAAACTGTTAGTACAGCTAGTCTCTTCAGGGTTGCTTAAGGAGCTCCAGCTCTGTCTTGAGAATTAAATATTTGTGCTGTTATGTACTCTGTTTATATAGAGACCCGAAGTCTCTAGGGATTTGATTTACCTTTTTGGCAAGTCATTTAAAATATTGCAGGGAAGGCTGTAGCAACACTGTTATTACATTTAATAGGTATGTAAAAAGATTACAATTACAAACATTTGTATGCACTCACATTAATTTGGGCCTTGCACATGAACACCCGTACATCTCTGTTCATTTTTTTGTATTTAAAAGCTGCCATGTATTCCATGATGTGGAACTCTCAGACCTTGTCACCATGTCTGAGCTGTCGGTCTCTGTCTGTGAGTGGGGGATTTCCTTCGTCCCCGCAAATGATCGCTGTGATTCTGAGAGGGACGTGCAATTACATTTAACATGGCCCGGGGGATTCATACATGTTTTCTGACAAAGTAAATTAATTAGGTTTTCTGAGGGAGGATAAATATTATTTCTCATCTAAATTTGGCTTGTAGGGGAAGGAGGATTTGCGGTACAGCTCGCTAAATGACACGCGCTCGTAACCTTGACTTAAACGTTTGCACAAGGTGAGACGAAATGAAAGCCAAATAAAAGGCAACTGCTAGATGTCGGGGGAACTTGATCAAATGGATGAATGAAATTCATTCTGGAGCCACCAAATCCCTGTGGATCACAGAAAATAAGTGATTTCATATTAAGCAGAAAATTGTTGTAGTTGTATTGTTTCTCATTATTTAGAATCATTTTGGATACTTGGATATGTGATTATGCTGCTATAGGGTTTATATACACCTAATGCTCTTTGATTGATCGTATTGCGGTCTGATTGGGTATATACATTTCATGGCCGCATAAATGTGTCTTCGTAAAACAGATATAAATCTGATCTACTATTCCCGCTCTATATGCAATGCAAGCTATATGAGGACGTTGACCTCTGCGATGATGCTGATGCCAGGCAGCAAAATATTGCTGCACTTAATGTAGCCTAAACTGAACTTCTGAAAGCTGACGTAGTTTGGGAGGAAGTTTCCATATGTGGCTTGAGAAACCAGATTCATTTACACTTAGCCAAGCTGAGTCTTGTATGCGTCTGAAGTTGTTTGTGTGATTGAATTGCTGTACGTCTCAAATGTGTCATGGAGGGTGTTTGTGCTTCAGTAAAATGCATGAAGTGATTAAATGAAAATATTCTTGTAACATCAGGGAGTGTAAGGAGATGAAGTCTTACATTGTTTATGTCCAAATCAGTCAACTAGTGATTTCCAGGAACACTGCTAGAGCAGTTTGTCAGGTTAGTTTTAAATCAATAAACCGAGTTGTTTACAAAAGCAGATGCCACGTCTGCAGCTGGAACTCTTTCTGTTCAAGCACATATTATGGGTTGATGTATAGGAATGACATATAACACAGAATGACACTGGCACATCATTTTGATGTGTGTGTGTAACCCACACACATATACTGCATATGCATACATATATATATATATATGCATATATATGTATATACACACACCTATATAAGTATACAGTATATAAGTGTACAATATGTATTTATGCTTTAAAACGTGTCAATTTTGATTCCACAGAATCAACTGTAGGGACCAGAGCCTTCTTTAGCAGTCTTTAACTATTCAAGGCGGTTTCCACGGCGAAAATGTATTCGATCTGAGAACACACCTCTCGCTCCACAAATACACTTCATGCATCGCAGCACCCGTGCAGAGCTCACGAGGTGACAGCTGTAGGCAACAGAGAGACATTTGCGTTGCGCCAGTGCAGACTTGCCGCCAGTTAGAGCATGATAAATCTGGAAGCACGTAAGGGCGCTTGTCTGCGAGTGTATGTTCGAGCTCACACTGCCATGTGACGGCAAGTACCACGTCCCAGGGAAGTCCTGTGCGCCTGTGGCCCTGTAATGACCGTTTCATAAGCCAGTCTCTTGGTTCCCTCCCCTCTCGTTCACCCCGGACTGCTTATGAGCTCATGGCTTTTCATTTCTCTAGCTGGGCTCTTCAGAGAAGAACTGTATTAGAAACCCCACTGTGCAAATATTGTAAAATGGCAGGTTTGGTGTAGCAGTTTCCTCTAAGCTCATTGTAGAGAAAAGGCAACTTGATTTAACGGCGTGTAGTTTCTATGAAATCCCAAGCAATTAGATTTATTTCCATGCCGAGCAGTCGTAAGTTCATTGATGCTGTTGCTGTAACAAATCGCAACCTTGTTTTTATGTCTTGTGAACACCAGCACAATAAAGTTGTCAGCTAAAAAATAGCGATAAGACTAAGTGATATGGCAAACTAAACCTTGATTTTTCATACCTCATTCTTGTGTGCATCTTCTCAGAAAACAGAAGCCATTGTTGCTTTGATCATTTATCATTGCTGTAATGAGATTAAACTAATCGTGTATTCCAGAGACAGCAATGATACACTGTGTGGGGCTTGCCAGGGATCATCTTCAAACAGTATTTGTCATTGTCTCTCAGTGCTTTTTAATTAACTGTTGACAAACAACGCAAGCCGTTTGGGCTGTATGATTTAAAAGCAGCCTAATGCCGGTGTGTCTTAAAATCGTGCAAAACCTGTAAAGAAACAAACATATTTTACCATTATTTGGACGAGGAGTGTTTTCTTAGAGTATGTTTTATTTCCTACATGCGTTCAATATGTCATTAATGGCCGCTGAGATCATTAACTCCATCCTTCTGTAGTGAGCTTGTTGCTGGTGCATAAGCAAACAGTGTTCACATGAAATGTTTTAATTGCACATTAACCCACTGCTGGCGTATTAATCTGCCGTGCCTTAAAGACAGCACGGCCTCTGTTATAATCCCACATTGTTTTCAGTGGTGCCATGACTCTGGGGTTAGACGTGGAGCATCGAAGTGAATTGCTGTTGTGTTAGCTAGATCGAGCTGGTGGCTTTGTGTGTGTTGGGTGGGTGTCCTCCAAGGGTAGTTCAGAAAGCTTCCTGACGCTGCATTTGCAGTAAGCAGTCACCAGGGACGGATGGCACATGTCAGCTCAAATTGTCACGCCGGCCCTCAGATGAGGAACAGCAGACCAGAAATAACAGGCAGATGTTTTTTCCCCTCCTGCCATCACAGATATGAAAAAGCAAAGCACCTGTTTAAGACTTGTAAAGTGTCTAATCGATATAATGGAGCTTTATTGAGGTTTTCATGCTGCGAATGGCCTTGTCCAAGCTCGTGAGAGATGCCTTCTTGTGCATGGCTGTCTATCCAATTTTCTCCAGTATTCTTTGGAATCTGGAACTTGGGAACGTGGAAACTCAATTCGGAGTGCCCTGAGGGGTTGCTCTGCTAGAGAATTCCCCCCCAGATAGCTGCCAACACCCACACAACCATTTATGCGTCTGTTTTCAAGGAGGAGGACGCAAAACTCAAACCTGGGTCACCCTGCAGCCATCGACAACCACAGAACGCGAAGCAGCTTGTTTATTAGTGGGCAGGTGGGAAGTGTAAAGTCGGCTGAACATGTGCACAGGCGCCGGGCCCCGCGCTGCAGTCTTATTAATTAGATCGAAGTTGTACTAACAAAGAGCTGAGATGTACATGCTTATTTATTTAACATTTGTCCCATTTTGTATTTTTGTGCTGTTGTACATGGAGAAATGTTGGGTAGTAATGTGTCTGAGGGGGATTTTTTTTTGCTGTATATTTTTTCAGGTTTCCCACAATGGGGAGTGCTTGAGTTCATCAAAACCTATTTTAACTGCAAAAAATCATAAAAAGTAGTAAAACCAAATAAAACTAACAAGAAAAGGTGTACTGGTCACAACACCTAAAATATACCTTCTTACTTAAATTTGAATGTATATACAACGCATATACATTTTAATCTAAAATCTTTTAAATGTCCATGTTATTTGTCAGCTACCGGTTTGCAAGCATGTGTATTATTTTAATTCATTAATGTTGTAGACATCTTCCTCAAAATTGTTCACCAAGCGCACCGTTTTTAGAAAATTTGGCTGTTTAAAAGGAAAATAAATTTTCTCTTCTCTAAAAATAAAATCACCTTCCCGGCTTGTTTTCATGTACAGCAGTGCATTCACAAACAGAATTTTGTTACACCATCAAGGTCAGTTGTGCTCTTTGTCTCTATATTAAAATAAAGATGGCTTATTTAGACAGAAGAACAACAGTGTTTTGTTTAGAATTGACCCTAATAATGAGGCTGTGTGCCCTGTGTTGTTAGCTGCAGCTGGTGCCTGAAGAATTAGCGTCACACGTCACTGGCCTCTGGCTATGGTTCGTCAGCTCATCTGATATTGAATAATGATTGTGGCTGGATTGTAGCAAACCACCGTTCCAATGCCTGTCACTTTAAGTGACTTCCACAATGGCAGCCTTTCTCTTCACCCCATTTGGTGGTGGCTTCTTTTAAAAGGGTGAATTGAGAGCTCTCAGGGCCTGCATCTGTAGCTTGTTTCCCGTTCTCGGCCTCCCGCACGCGGAGGGGGGTGGTAGCGGCGGTCACGTGATTAGTAATTGTATTTGTGTTGGGTTTCTTTCAGGCTGTCGCTGTAAATCTGTTTGACTCGTCACTTTGTAAATCATTATGATGGCTAAAAGCCTTTTTATTGAATTAAGTTGTTCTCCTGAGCCGCCGTAAGATTCCGTTTTTGTTGTTTGTTTGCCTCTTGCTCGTCTTTGTGTCTGTCAGAATTGTTTGCTAAAAGAGAAAGTTGGCTTTGCGCTTGTTTTCTTTTGTTTTAAGGACACAAATGAATGTTCAACAGATTTAGTTTCATATCAGAGCAGATTAGTCTACCAAAAAAATAATTTTTTTTAACCCTCATATAAAACCTCAGATTTGCGTCAAACCTTCCTGAGGCAGATGCAGTGATAAAGTTGAAGATTTAGGAAATGTACAAACTGAATGTATTGAAGCTTTTGAAAGAGGGTCAAGTAGAGGTGATAATCAGTAGATGAGGATCGTGTAACTCAAAGTGTCACTCACTAGCAAAACTGGTTTTGACTGACAGAAACGTGACACAGCGCATCATGTCCCAAATATCAGCTCGGATTGTTGTGTGATAAACATCACGGTGCTACTTTGAGCTCCTCTCTGCCACTCGCGGCTGGCATCACGCATGGCAGGAGGCATTTGTCACTCAGGTTATGTTCTGTCAGTACACACACAGACAGGATAAGAAAACACAAAGATCCTCTTTATTCCTTCAGTTGTTCATAGCAGCAGCAAGAAAGTCAGGTTTCTGTCAAAGTCTGTTCGCTTACAGATGGAATTGTCAACTGATACGTGTTTTTGTGAGAGATGTCATGAACGTGGGTAAAAGATTATTCTTTAAAAGCCCAAAACAGATAGTTATTAGTGTCACGTCAGTCTACCAAGGTGTGTTCTGCTTAAGGTCAACATGAAATGGTGTTTATAACCCATTTACCTCCATAATGTGACGTCTTGACTGGTGAAACAGGATATTCAAAGAGGAAAACATGGGGAGGGGCTTGATTTTATATAGGCCTGTTGATGATTGGTTAGATTTTGAAAAGTGGACATTACATACCAGATGGTTGAAGGGAAAATAAAAAAGTAAGAAGCACAAATTGGTCATTGTTTTTTTTATTTTGATTACAGCATTGCAAAGACAAATTATATCTTTTAATCACTATGTGTCATTTAAAGCTGCAAGTTTAACCTTTTGGTTAAAAAATGAACCATAATCATCTATAAAAAATATACCTAAGAGATCAGTGTTCAAAACACTCTCCTTATATAAACTAATCCGCAACAGTAAGTTAATAATGATTTGTAGCTGTCGCGTTTGATTTCCCGGGAAATGTCAGTTTGGATTTATTTGACTTGTAAAGATAAGTATGTGACAATATGTAAAGATAAGTGCGTAAGGTAATCTGCAGTTTTATGTTACGAACAGAGATGGCGACAGAGAGGCAGAGGTTATAAACTGCACCTTTAACATTGAAGTATTTGCTCTGGAGGGTGAAAGTAAACGGAGTATCTTTGGAAGTCATGTTGATTCCTCAGGAGTTTGAAACCGTGTTGTATGTACTTTAAAATGTTTGTACTCAGGGAGGACTTAAAGTTCCTGGAAACCTGGAAACCGTTTTGATAGGCAGTTCTACTCTTGCAGCGCGAGGGAGGAGAGACTGCTGGAATTTCTCACAGTTGCTTGTCTGACAGAGTAACAACTCAAGCTGAAAACTCAGTTCTGGAAAATATTGATGTTGGAGGAAGTTAGTGAGCTGCCGTGCGTGTGGAAGACATGGTGATAAATTTGCCCCTGGCAAAACACTTTTGAAATTATATGAAGTTTTAGTTAGGCCTTTTAAAATGACTTCATATCTGTTTCTTAACTGCATTTCACACAATTCCAGTCACTTTAGTAAAATATCTGTTTGAGTTTTGATTGTTTTAACCTGTTTATCAGCACTGTAAATTATGATTATGATATATTTAGGAGAAGATTAATAATTGTGTCCCATTACAGTAACAGACACCCTTAAACGTCTCCTGGAAAGATTCTGTTCTCTGAGGAGAGCAGAGTGTTAGCTCGGACTTGATAATTCATTTCAGCTTTCGTGAATTATCACAAAAGTGAATCTGACATTTTGTTTATTCAGTTTTCCCACAAAGTATTGTTCAGAGAAAGACAGTGCAGACAGATCGCATTTGGGCCTGTCAGTCACAGGTGCGGGCTTTTCCGTCTCTGATAGCTAATTAAGTCGTGACAAATGTTTGGCAAGATGCCCATATCCCAATAGATCATGAAATTATTATAGAAGGCATTCAGAATAGACAAGCAGAAAGATCAATATTGCATGTTTGCAGAAGCTCATTACTAAGAACTTCAAACACGGGAAACCTTGTCTGTTGTATTATGTAGCGGTATTTGGTAGGCCTCCTGTACCGTTATTGCTAATTTGCTAAGGCAATTAAAAATGTAAATGATATACGTTTAAACAAAATATTTAATTTCGGCTTAATCTACCAAAACATGTAAACATATGGATAATCATATGGATGATTAACAAAGACATTGTGAAACAAAGATGGTTTTGGGGCAGTATAATTCAGATTTAAACATGTATGGATCAGATTTTAGCATTGTAGGTGTTTATTGAGTACCTGTTGACATGAACATACGATATAGCATTTAATTATTTTAGTCATTCATGATAAGATTTTTTTTATTAATTGCTCTGCAGCATTGTGATTTGTTGAACATTTTTCCATTATAATAAAATGTATCTTTGAAATTTATTTAACTTCATCAAACTTTAATACATTTTTTATTATGTAAAAAAAAAGATTTAGACTGTCTTTTTCCATTTTTACCAAGTAACTTTTGCTTCTGTTTCACTTTAGACTCGAGTGCGACCAAAATCAAATAAATAAGAATGACTGGCTGAGAGCCAAGACAGATTACTGGCACAGGAACTGCTGTCAAAAACATGTCTGAGGATAATTAGATTTTGATGTTTAAAGCCACGGTTATGTACGTGATGCCCTGCCCTATTTAAGTCTGGAGGGCATGTAATAAATTATCAAGAATTTATTGAATAAGATCAAGATTAAACACTTAATTTCCTATCAGTTTCCCAATAATAACCTCTTATTTTCTAATAATGGATCAGATTGTTTATGACCACAGTCAGATACATAGAACACCCATGAGATATTAAACCTTCCTTTATAAAGGCTGTCTGTGGTGTGGAAGTGGTTGGTTACTGTTGGCTTTTTTTGGTTGTTCTAACCTCAGGGAACTTTGCTGAAACAGGAAGGAACTGAACTACACACGTCCTGCTCGTAGTCAATCAGTCCGGTGCAGAAGTTGAAAGCTATTCAGGCACAGTGTTGTGTAATTGTCAACCATTTCAGCAGATTTCCTTGCACATCATTTTCTCCTACAGCAAGCAGAAACACGGTAACTCTTTATTGTAATCTGTGTACAGTGCGGTATGAAATGATCTCAGCAAAGTGTTTTTAGCTGTTATCCTCAATTAAAGGTAATTTGCTTGTTGTGGAGACAAATCAAAAGCAATAACAGATTGCAGCTGAAATGTCATTTCAGACAAAATCAATGGCAGTGGAGAAGTGAAGGGTTGTAGTGGCAGGGAAAGTACGGGAGCTTAGTCATAGACTTGGAACACAGGAGAATAGTTGACGTATAAGGAAAACCTCAACCACAGAAGGGATTCCCCAAATCATCCACTTGCTCCACCCTGAAATGGAAATCCTTTCCACGGAAAGAGAACATTTGGGAAGAGTGTGTTGGCGTTGCCATGGCGTTTGATTGGGTTATTTTGTATTGAAACATGTCTTTAAACAATGAATACCTCAATTGGTAGAGCGTTGCTTTAATCGTACAAAGGTCATGGGTTCAGTTCCCAGAAAACATGCATGCAGTTTTTAAAAAATTTATAACTTTCGTGCACTGTTAGTTTCTTACATTTTTTAATTTTTTTACATTTATTCTTACATTTTTGCCAAAGATATTGTACATAAAACGTTATTGCTAAAACTGTGACTAGATCCGTCGGAGTAATTATGACATTATCAGCCGTATCTTTCCTTCAAATCGACTCGTGTTTTTGCTGATGGAGGAAACCTCTGATGTTTGCAGGAGGTTTCAATGACTCGTGAAGACAATAAGCATCTCTGATGTTGGAAGGTAGACTCCATCGCTAAAGGGCTGCCAGCTTTGTTGTCTAGATGCCAGGCCAGAAAGCACGTGCATGCAGACACTAACTGGACAATTGGCACCAGAAGACTTTTAGAGTCACTCTGTGTTCCATTAGTCCGAGTGAGTGCGAGAGAGAGAGAGAGAGTGTGTGCAGTTTGATTCTGCTTGCCATGTGCTGAAGGCATGACCTCATAGAAAATATTTGCCTACTGGGAAATACATTCCCAGTCTTAATATAGTTGGTTTGTAACAAGACATACTTGTAAATGTTTCCCTTTGTAACTTTAAACAACTCATTTCTTTGTTGTTAAGTTGTTAAACGTGTATATAAGGGTTGGGACCCAAGGCCAGCTAATTGACGCCAACAATTAAGTAGTATCTCAGTGAGTTTGACTATTTATCTAAATGTTTCCTATTTTTTAATTGTGATATTAGTATTTTTAAAAGAAGTGCTATAATTCCTGTGCTCACAACATTGTTCGAAAAAATTTACTTGAATTTCCTTTTAAGTACTGCCAAACAATTACACAGGCTTTATTGGCAGTTAAACAGGACTTTGAGACCAATAAGAAGACAGACTGTTCAGGCAAGACACCATTTCGTTGATTTTTGGAGCTTGTAGTTCTGTAAATAACTATTATCTGTGGTTGTATAGGGTGACAAAATGGTGCGCAATTAATCGTCAGTCTACTCAGAATCCCTTTGACCTAGGCATCCAGGGCTTCTATCAGCCGCGCCCCAGACTTTGTTTAGGAGCGATAACAAATCATAATTGTCTGGTTTATTTTAATCCTTCAAACGCAGTGAGATATCTGAGCATAGGCCCTCCACCTTTAAGTGAGATTCAACACTTGAGGGAGTGAAGTGTTTTCGCTGGAAAAATGCATGAATGATTGATAGGGGAGCAGAGCTGTTTAAAATCGTACTGCTCCCTGCTTATCAATAATTCAAAGCACTTTCTGTATTTTGGTGGCACATTAAATATCAGTCACCAGTTTGAATTCTCAATTCGATTATATCTGTCAAATACACCAGTGGTTTGTAGCGATTCTCGTTATTTCAATGAGTTAATTTTGCCCATGCTGGGAGTCGCCTCACTTGTCGGAGTTGTCTCGTCGCTACCGCGCCATGTTACAAGGGTAAAGTGTTGATTTATAATTAGGCAGCTCTTCAAAGGAAGCGTCGTTTTATCACTTAGCTGGTAAAGTTGCTGCAGGGTCTCCAGCATCGATTAACGGCGATCATTTGAAGAACATATAACAGCGAACATCTGAAAGATGTGTAATATAGAATATTACTGATAGGTAAAGAATAATGTATAATCAGGAGGTCACTGCAAAATAAACACAAACGGGACCACTAAATTTCGGGACAGCGAAGTTGAAAGGTGTTTACAAGTTTACAGTTTACAAGGTTTACAAGGCTATCTAACAAACAAATAAGTTTAGATAAAATATTGATACATTAAGTTGTTTTATAGAATGTTATAAGAGCCATAAAACTAACACAGATATGTATGAAATTGGTTGTCAGGGACTATGGGCAATTACACGTTTTGGCATGCTGCAATTGACCAATCAGAGTCAAGTATGCTAGAGCACCATGTAATAAATATTTGAAATGCTCCTGCGTCACATGACATGACTAAGCTCCTTTCAAATGATTGAATGTAGGGCATTATCAGTATATGTTCCACATGTCTTCCTTTACCTCAGGCGATATACTGACGGTTTGACCTTTACCTCGCGAGAGGTTGAGGAAGAGGTTACCGCACATGCTGATGCTTTGGTTTGTTATATCCACGAGCAGTTACCAGGATCACTGACAGAACCAAGAGGGCTTTTAAATTTGCAAAGATAAATCATGCGCCGTTATCGTGTAAATGCTTTCTGTACTGCTCGGATCACCGGTGTTAAAAGTTAGTCGGCTTTCCTCTCATCTATTCGCAGAGACATGCAGCGTCCGGTCCATTTGCATTAACAGGGAAACAAAAGGTTTTGAAGGAGGAAATTGCCTCTTGTAAACACAATGGTCTTTCCTGTGAGTTCTCATGATAATGTCCTGAGTGGCCTTGGGGCAGATTCTAGAACATTCCGTTGAAGAGCACAGTCAGGTCTGCCTCATTTCGGCCTTTAGTGTGAAATGGCAGTGAGACTCATGCTCTGGATATTGAGGGGCAGTGAGCGCAGTGGCCGGCTGATATACTAACAAGCTTACATTTCAC
>JAZGTJ010002226.1:0-42315 GCA_036877575.1 Botia almorhae | reverse complement strand
ACCAATACAGAGTTTGTTGCTACATTAAAGAGAAATATATTTACATTCTACCCAGAACAGGTGTAACCCGTATAACCCTAGAAAGTTCACAATAAGCATACAATTTAAGTAGTTTATAGGTGTTGCATAACAAAAACGTCTTTTTTTCTGTATTCAAATCAGGAAGGAGAAATAAAACACTCTAAAGCCATTTTATTAACACTTGTATTTACAACACAATGTAAATACAATACTAACATGGTTACTCGATTGCTAAGTTAGCATTTAAACTCATGTGAAAGGTATGTGTCCCTCTCATGAAGATAAAACTAAATATGACCATATACCTGTATTTCTGAGCTGTAATTCAATGTCCATTTCTACCATATTAATAGATTCCTATAATTTATTCATCTCATTGGGCCATAAAGCTGTAGACACACGTATATGCATGAAATCTCCCAGCACTCACATGATGAAACGTGAGAGTAGTGGAATTGTACATTTGTGTGCTATTTCAGGCATGGGCAGAAAGCCTATGAGGGTATTCTGAAGTTCACTATCATTTGAAAAAATTGGCAAAATGCTTCAGCTGAGTGTTTCCAGAAATACAGACACAGAAGTTCTGACCTTCTCCCCAGAAAGTGTTTTCTGAGAACAGACTTCCACTGAGCAAACATTCTTGTGGAATGTAGCGTTTCAATATACCACAGGTACACACCAGAGAAAATGGTTTTTTTTCGCTCCTATATATTACTTTAGCTATATATAGACATAAATCAAGGATCGGATTAAGGTTTATTCTACATTTTCTAAACCTGCATTAATGGTATTTGAGCATTTACAGATAATTCAGTGTGGATGTGCAACTTCAGGAAAATGTTTGAAAACAACATTGTGAATGGAGATCATCTTGGATCAAAAACGTCATTTTTAAATGTATCAGGATTCAGGTGGATATAGCCAAAGACAGATACAATACAGGATTTAAGCAATAATGAGGCTCAATTAACACAGGTGTAAATCCTCAGATGAAGTCATCAGTGTTACAGTTCAGCAATGATCAAAGGGGAGGCAAATCCTCTCTATTCATAGTTCACTATTTATTACAAAAACAATAGTTTAATTAATACAAAACATCTCTTTTCAAACGATATCATTGTCTTCACAGGGAACAATATCCACTTCATGAAAATTTCATTTGTAATAGTGTATTGATCAGGAGTCTTTGCAGTTAATTGTTTTGTCATAATAACTTTTTGTCTAAAGGGCTGAATATTGATCGTTTGAATCGACTCTCTGTTATAACGTGCAATGAAACCTTTTCAGTTAGTGATGGTGTCAATAATACAGCAATATCTGAATAAATGAATTGCACTATAGTGAATAAAGTAAAATACAACAATTGTATTGCTGTCATTCAAAATGACGAGTGGGAATTTGGCAGTTTCCCTTTTTATTATAGATATACATTTATATATTCATTTTGTCACATAATCATGTGGAGTCTATAAGCCAATTATAGTGTAATAGTGAACCAAGACACAAGGGTAACTGACAACAGTTAATAAACAATACATCTAAATTTTATTAGGCTGTTTAGTGGTGATTCTTTCCTACCTGTACACAACACTACCACACAACATAAACACACATTTAAACACTTCCATTCACATACACATGCACACCAACATTAAATAGTGTTTTAAATAAATCTGTTATCTTTTGTAAGACACACAAACACATGCACACAAACATTTCATAGACTAGGCACAGCTAGTTTTAAACAATATAACCGAACCCTAACCGACACCCTAAGCTTTCCTTCCAAAACTTTCTGCATTTTTAGTATAAAAAATTATTGACTATATGTTTATAGTATATTTACAAATGAGGACGTCACCAAAAGGAGGTTTTGCTTAGATTTACTACGTTTTGCTGACTTTTGGGTACAAATTTGTCCCTAATATACGGTTAAGAAAACCCCCAACGCACATGCACACACACACGGCACGCTTAAGGAACAAGTTTAATGAGGACCGTTTTTTTAAATAAAAAATAGCTTGCTATCTAATTAACTAATGTGACTAAGCACAGATAATACTCTGAAATCTAATTAGTAAGGAGTGCTCCAGTTCTGTGTTTTTAATCGACGTGTCTTGATTGATTGTGCTCTTCAGGTCTAGCACCATTTCTGAGCTAATTTGGGGGAAGAACTACAAGAGCACGAGCAAAACGAATAACGGAATTTGTTTACGACTCTTTTCCTTGTGCCATTTTTTGTAGAACCGAGAGGCCTCTGATTACATTATTAATTACTGTATTAAAAAACTAATTGAATGCAATTATTGCTAACAAGCCACAAGTCTTCTCTCTACGACTGGCAGTTTGATGTTGCTTTGCTTTTATTGATGTGAATGGTTACACACATGTCGTGCAGGCTGAGCGCATACCGTCCTTGAGGAGTTTAGGATTATATTTTTGCCGTTTTTTAAACACTTTGTTATTTTTAACATCGTCATCGAGGAAGGAGAAATGGTAAGTGCTGTTGTTGAGACGACAGGGAACAGAGACAAAAGGTTTGTCCTCCGAATCTGAAAATGTGTGACACACACAGCAGCATCAGGCCTGAAGGGGACTATCATGAAGGTTGTATTTGTGTCAGTTGTGTGTTGTAGCCGAGCACAAAAGACGACATAAAATGCAGCCACCTCCATAAAGGTCCAAAGCTTGTGTCCTTCACATAAATGCACTGAGAAAAGACTGCCAGGGTCCAGCACTCAACACTGACACCAAGTGATACACAACGCAGATGAGAAATATATTCAGAAAGAAAAGCACAGGTAAAAGTAAAGAGAGAAAACTACGAAAGTCTCTCAACCCGAAGATGTTTCTAGAAGGTTTTGGACTCAGCACTTCTGCTGTTCTGGTTTATGTCCCTAACCTCTGGATGATTTATTCCCCTCAAGACATAGATACAGTCTATAGCACCTTGAGTTTACCAACCTCAGCATGTTTATAATGGCCTCATAACCCTGCTATCTCTCTAACAAGCAGTCAGTGACTGTGACCTGTTTAAGTACAGTAGAGCTCAATGTAGGTAGAATCAATTCCCTTATTTAATACAGTAAGGTAAGGAAAATGGGGCAACCTACATTGAAGTACGTTGAAGAATGGGAAGGTTACTGTATGAATCCAGAAGTTGTGTCTGTTATTGACAGTGTTTTCTGAAGGTCACAGAATTCATGCCCAGGTTGAGAGCATGGTGATTATCCAAATGGTTTTGTTAGAGAGTTTTGTTTTTCAGTTTGCAGTGCATTGTGGGTAATGTACTGTCATACGCTGTTCATGGTGTTGTTACCATGGTGACATTCTTTCAGAATGTCAGGAATAAATTGTTATTTTGTCAGTTTCATTGTTTAAAAAGTAAAACAACTGGGTCCGTCACTAAATTATATTATTTTTGTATATATTTAATGAATTTAATAACAGTTAACCACAATTCCTTAATTTTTGTGTAGTTATTACAATTAGGGAAAGAACGTGAAACAATATAAGTGAGTTCTGGCAATTCATTTTGATTCACATAGAATTTATATCAGACAGAAACAGAATCAGGCAGAAACTTCTGCAACTTGCACAACGCATAAATTTCTCAAACTCCAAAACACACAGGAAATCAAATAATACACTTTTCCACCGATTTTATAGACATATTAATAGATATGTTGCAATAGTAAATAGTAGAATTTTATCAGCATTTATCTGAGCTCACAATGTCGGTAATGTTTCCTACATGTAATAAAACACCAAAGTGTAACGCATTTGCTGAATGTGTCATCTTTTGTTTCTGAGCTGCCCATCTGAAAGTGATGAGGTTACAGACAGTTCAGTGGAGCACACGAGGATGAAGGAGATCTTGTCTGCCATCTATATTGCTTGCTTCTTTTTATCTCCCCTGCATTTTAGCCCTTCTTCCCCATGGCTTCTTTTAAACCCTTAGGTGGTAACTAGCACTGACACTCCAGTTAGTTCGTTGCAGGGGTTAAATGCTCTAGGTT
The DNA here is from genome assembly GCA_036877575.1 of Botia almorhae. NCBI lineage: Eukaryota > Metazoa > Chordata > Actinopteri > Cypriniformes > Botiidae > Botia > Botia almorhae. Next base: position 38,275 of record JAZGTJ010002226.1, on the reverse strand, counting down.
TCTTTGGAGTCAGAATCAGGTGTTACACTTTTTGTTGACTACAAGTGGCCCTCCTTAACTTTCCCAGAATTAAAGCTAGTTAATAATATTTTTCATTTATTCGTTTAGTGGATGCTTTTATCCAAAATGACTTACAAATGAAGATAACACAAGAAATTTATCATGCAAAAAGCGGCAGCTGAAGTGTAATTGTAAAACAGAGAATAAAAGATCTTTATGGAAATTACTTTTATAAGCATAAATAAACAAATATTAGTATTATTGTTTTTTTAGTATTATTATTATTTTTGTAGTATTATTTTTGCACTGGATTGGACTTTATTGGAGTCTGGATTGGACTTTATTGTTGTTATATCGTACATTAGGATATGATTTTTTTGCCGCATCAACACTGAAATATGATCAGTACCCAGACAATGCAGCAGCTATGCTACAACTTTATTCTCCTAATTTTGAGTTTATTTTCAAACATTATGACTTCAATCTTATAATGCTGCAATCTTATAATGAACTTTATTCTCAAAATATTACTACCTTAATCTCATAATGTTACAGTGCTCTTCTCATAAATAGGCTATTAGGAGATTACTCTCTTAATATTATTGTTTTCTTCATAAATGTTACAACTTTATTCTGAAAATTGCATTTTTTTATATTCAGTCCATCCTTCACCTCCATCATGCTTTTCGCCAATTGTTGAGAGGTCTGACATAGTGCTGAAAGAGATGAAATGATAGATTTGGGGCAGGAGAGCGTGTGTGGGGTGCATTGGCTTGAGCGTTCGCAGCAGAACGTCTAGACTATAATGGGATGTTTTATGATGATGACAGGCCTTTCACAGCTACAGTTCAACAAGGCCAAACCACAGAGTGAAGCCAAGAGAGGAGGAAAGCAAAGCAAGAAAAGAAAAGAAGGATGTAGGTGTGAAGAGACATTACTAACACCTTCACCCAATGTTCTCAATCTCAGACAATATGCCCCCCGCCCTCTTCTCCTGACATACCATGTCCAAACATAAGGATCGGAATGCTTAAACGCTAAAGAACGTCACTTCCAGGGGGTAAAACACTTCAGCTCGCGTTGACTTTACCACTCCATCCTCTGAGAGGACAGGAATCCATTTCTTGACGTGATGGAGGTGATCGCTTAGCGCCGTTGATGGGCAGAAAGCGCATTCCTAACAGGAAATGAAGAAAGGGACTAGCTAAGGTAGTAAGCTACTGCTTGGGCTGGTTAAGAAGTTTTAGGTTGTTTTTAAAGGGTTTTGGAGATTGATCAGGCTGGGCGACCGACTAAGACCAACAAACCTTTTGTTTTTTTATTTGGGAGATGCCAAATGGGACAGACAAAGACCCTGAGCAACTGAAGGCAGGATGTGACCAATGAAAATGAAAACTGTAACGGTGAAAACAAGATCGGGAGTTTGGAGTGTTTTGTAGTGAGGTGGGAGAAAAATGGAAAATTAACACAAAGAAGGAAGGAGAAAATGAAATCGTGTAAAAATTAGTCTCTTCACCGTTATCCAGCAGATACCAATCTTCCCCAAAATTGAACATTAGGGGAAATGTCATCTCCTTAGATATAATTTAATGCCCCATCCATTTCTCAAAAAAAAAAATGCACTTTCCAAAATGGTTAGTCTGAGATGAGAGAGTGAGGGAGTTTCAGAAAGGAAAGGTTCGAATAAAAGCTCCTTAGAAAGAGATGCATGTGCCATTATAGTTCTATCAAAAAAGGATTTAAAAGATGTTGAAATGGCAAAAATGAGTAATTACTTTTGCTTTTACTGAAGCATGACGCGCCTCCAACATGCTTGTTGGACGACAGATGTTGAAGAAGATAAAAACAGCTAATTTTAAAATAAAACACACTATACAAGCATAACCCCCCTCCAACAAACACACACACACACACACATACACAATCACTCACACACACAGTTCTCAATGTAATATAAGAATGTAATGGTGTTTATACATTTAAATAAATAAGACCCACCAATCTGACAAGCTGCTGGGGAAAGATAAAGCATTTGAGTTGTGGCAGTGTCGACTCAGCAACCTTCTGCAGAACACAGTCATGATCAATACATCATCAATCAGTGGGTTTAAAGTGCGACATGCCTGATGCTGGCAAGCATAAAAATACAGGGATTACAAAGGAGACAAGGAACTTAAAAGATCTGCATGCAAAAGTGAAATGCAAGTAGAGAAATTGCAACAGCAAGTCAAAATGATAGATTGTGATCGAGGGACCGCTGGGGACATTGTAGTTTTAAAGGCCACGTAAGGAACGTTACTTTTAGAAGTAACGTGTTGTAAAAGTGCACTTACTCATCATTAAAAGCTATTATTTAGGTTTGTTTATTCACTTCTTTGTTTATGCTCTGCTTATTGGCAATAATTAGCAATAATGACATACTCTCTAAAAAAATACAATACTCATCATGTTCATACCAGCACGAATTAATATTTGTGTTTATATCTATCCTGAATTTCTCCCCACATGGGATGGAGACAAGTCTACAGTTGTTTTTTAAATACATTTAAAAAAACTAAATAATATATATTACACTGATGCATTTGCACTGTAATGGTTAACTTTGCAGGGCTTCAAGGTGTCCATCTTTTAAACACCTTTGACCTCAGACGATCATTGCGATGCAGCCGCAATCACTGCAATGCAAAAAACTGGTTTTCATACAGAAATGCACCTTCATGCACCTTCTCACCCCACCAGAGTCAATACTCTACAGAGGAGGACAATGCTAATTGAACTCATGAAATGAAATTGGAATATTCTGCAGGTTCCTACATGGATCTGCTAGACAAGATTAATAGAGCAAAGGAAATACACTGGGCATTGACAGCTTGTTATTTTCCAGATTCCAGACCTGTTTTACTCTGAAGTGTCTGGTAAAATGAGACAGACAAGAAGAGTGTGAGAGAGATGTTGAGTGATTTTCCAGCTAAAGTGGAGCCCAGAGCTGATGACCAAGAACGAGAGAGAGAGGGGGAGAAGTGAAACAGTTTACACTGTCTGCCAGTTTGGCCCCCATAGCAATCTGAGAGCCATTTGTCAAAACTAGAGGAAGAAATTATACAGCGCTCAGCAGCGCTGGCGACCAGAGATGATTTATTGAGCTGGTATCGATGCCCACCCACACCCAGGCAGAGCCAACACATGGGTGACTTCATGGGACTGTCTCTCCATGGATTTGCAAACATTTTCCATGATCCATAACTGGTCCTCAAATTATGGCCAAATCTCTCATAACGACTGACCACATTTAGCCCACAGCATCTCAGTGTTATTTACATATAACAGACACTTTTGAGGAAGCACCTGCGATCACCAAAGCCAACAAGAGAGGTGAAAAACAGGTTTCCATTTATTACAAATTATCCAGACCAAAGAGACTTAAAATTTAATTGAGAAGAGCTGGAATTGGTCATGGGTGAGAGACACAAAGAAAGTCAACAGAGATTGAATTCATTGCTGCAAATGTCATCATGCAACGTGGCAAACGGGACCAGGTGTAAATTTACGCAGGCATCCGGCATAGCGAACGCAACAAGAGACGTTAATTTTACAGCAGAGATAAAGAGATGAAGTTAATTAAAATGCTTCGGCTCTAATCACTGGAGCACAGCCACTTTAAAGAGAAAAATACATGCCTTGTCAAAGTGTGTCAGAGCTAGAGAGAAAGGAAAGAGAGAGAGCATGCTGTGTTCCTCTCTGGAAACTAGGAATGAATTATCTAATCAAAGATAAATTTGCTTGGCGAGCAATAGCCAATCAGATCCTCAGACGGTGTGCTGCAGAGCTAAACGCTGCAGGAGGTGAGATACTTTAATAAGCTCATTTGAGCACATCTGAATCTATCAGAATGACAGCATGCATTAGATATGAGTGCACGAGAGGTGCCACTGATGGTGGTAACAGGTGTAGCGCCTAATTTTTCTGTGCCAGGACTTCTAGGTAGCTAGCAGTGATTTGCAAATAGGATCCTGTAGATAAGACTGGAGGTACAAAAACTCTCTTCATTCAGAAAAAAGTACATTTATAATGTGACGGCAATCAAAGTTAAACAAGTAAAACCATTAACAAGTTTTCACTTTAGCATATTTACTTTATTTTCCATTAAAATTGTAAACATGTTTACAGTAACAAGAATTTAGGTTTGGGTGAAATATTGCATATTGTTTTTTTCCTGGGATCAGTCCATTGAAAACTTTCTGACGGTCACTAGGAAAGAAATCTTTAAGCTGAGTTACGACTGATGACATATTTGAAATCAAATCTTTTGCTCCCAGTCGGCCGAAATTCTTTACCAATAGAAAGAGATCGTACGCTCGTGATTGATGACACACTTCCTGTTGAATAAGACAAAATGCCATTAAATCAGTTCTGCAGAGAATGGGAGAACTAAACATTTCTCAGAGCCAAAGTTAATACATTTAAATGATAGAGCTCCATACAAACCTGGGAGTATTGTTCATGGGCTTGTTACATTTCTTGCACAAGGTTAAGTGAGGCATTGACTCCTCGAGACAAAAGCGTCTTAATTCACACGTGTAAGAAAAACAAAACCTGCTCTCATTTTTTATGTCTCCTTAAAACCTGACGGTAGTGCCAGGAAATATTCAGCACTACGCTATTCGACTGCATTGGCAGATCGCCACAGGACCATCTTTCAAGGGTGTGAAGGGTGCTGTGTATTGTTTGCCAAACCTCTGCACACAAACACCCCCCACGGATGCCTATTTATCTCCAATGTCCAGAAAAACGAAGGCATTGGATGGCCTCCTGAACATTATAGCATAATCCAATATAATTCCTTTCGCCCAACAACTTCACCTCACGATCTCTGCCTGTGAAACAGTCTGTTGATACTCTCTCTGAACCCAGCAATGTCACAAATCTTACAAAGCACTTAACCCTGTAAAACGCCACACTGGCAGCTGGTAAGAACAGACACATAAGATGCGTCAAGCGACGATGTGATTTCAGTCACATTTGCCTCGCGCACTGTAATGGCAATGTCTAAAGCATAAAGGCCTGGCTCTGCATTGCTGATTTCCCCATTCATTCCATTGCAATAACACCTTTCTGAATAGATAATCATCAGTGGCCGTTCATATGAACCTGACGCTGGTAGGAAAGTAGATGAATACACTTTTATACCTGATGCATCTAATTTCCGTGATTGTGCCGGTCAATGAAATAATCAGCGGCCGCTCCTCTAAGCCGCATTGTTCTATTCAGTGAGCTTTGTGAGTCATTAACTGTCTACAATCGGCCATTTTAACGACTGATTAATGTTTTACTTATTCAACGCGCTAATAGAAAAGTGAAAGACCTTCACTCGGCCGACCTCTCGCAGTATAAATTAAAAATCGCTCTCTGATGTCGAATCACTGCTCAAGTGCGTCGCCGCTGAAAATGTTGGATAAGAGCAAATGTCTGCTTCACCGTGGACAAATGAAATGTTTACCGAAGAAACAAACCCACATTTAAATTGTCTGTTTAGATCTATAGCTGTTAAAGGCTATAAGGAAATGTTATTGTTTATCCACACAAGGTGTGCCGCAGCAGTAAAACAGCATTTTAGCCAAATTTATGATTGCAAAAAAGACACTGTTGATATTTACTTTATGCTATTATTAGTATGTGCTATGGACATAATAATTACAGATTTCATATGCACCAGCACACGTCTACCACAGAGTTCAGTATGACTGCAGCATGAATGCTGTCCGCTGTGAGCTGCTTTCTGCATTTAAACACACACAAACATGAACATAACTGTACATATATACACACATCCACGTAACAAACTGGGAAGGAAGATACATTTAAACATGCAGTTATTTCAGTTCTGTTTCTAGTACTTTTCCATCCATATTTGTCATTTCTGTAATGCAAATACATTTTCCAATTTAAACTAAATTAATTAATTTAATTTAACTTAAATTAATTTAAACTAAATTAATTTAAACCAAACTAATATTAAACAAACACACTTCTACAGTTTGAGATTTACCGATGATTTGACCCTCCAAGTCATTGTGAAAATACATACAAATGATTAAATATATTTGTAAACAGTACTGTCAATAAGAACATGTCAGCTATGTTTTGACAGCAAATGCCACATTTGTAATGCTGGAATTGCTTATAATAAGATATTGTCACAGTCATATTTGCCATGACGAATGATTTGTGCTGCCCATCACCTCTTTTCCTGTGCTGCCGCAATTTAATATTTCAAGGTTCACAGATGAAATAGCTTTCTCATAAATGATTGTACTTTCCTGCCAAGGTTTTTCTTAAAGCGGCTACCAAGTCACAAGGTTTCAGCTCAATATACTGGTTTTCCTAACTTTCTTTTCAACGCGAACACTTTGTGTCCGTGCCACATGATTCTAGCTCGTTCTGAATTTTTAGCAGTGCTAAGCAATACTGTTCATGAAGGTCTGCTAATGACAACTCATTAACGTATAATAAATGGTCTTCTTAAATGCGGAATGGGAGATAACAAATGCATTGCAGACACCGGCATCATGCTAATAATTCACATCCATGCTTGTGTACTCCCCTGTGTGAATCGCTTACGGTATGTCTCATTCGGCCCTATAAACAAGATCCAACATTTACTGTTCGGCAGGTCTAATGGGAAAAACGTATTGGCCATATATAGGCCACGAAAGTGTATTTTTAGTAACAAAAAAATCTATCCATATGGCACAGTACATGAACAAACTACTAATGTAAAAGTTGTAAGTCAACCATGAGTAGCACAACTAGCAAGCAACTTCATTTAGTCATCTTGGTGAGTTAATGAAAACTCTTGCTTGGCAAGTGTTAATTTGGGACCTGCCCCTAGCCTTTTACTACAGTGACAATTTAATTTAGCCTGGAGAAGAGGGGATTAAACAAACCTGTAAAGAAGGCAGGAACAAGTGAGTGAGGGAAGGCAAAGATGAAACAGGAATGGAGCTTGTCAACTGAAGCTTGTCCACTGTTTCCATGGTAATTAAAGCAGACATGTGTAATAGTGTATAACTTGACCTGAATCTGTCTAGGGAGAGCTGGGAACAATTGTCAACATTTTCCTGCTTAGTGCCATACAATAACACTGATGGAAAAATGCAACGATAGACGTTGTTCGTTATTGTCCCACCTCTCTAGGCCCAATTTATCTCCAAACATTTATTGAAACAGATGTGAACCACTTATATTTCCCCAGCGCTCAATGGCGCCCCCATTACTTCCTCATTTCATGTACAGTTGCAGTTTATGCTCTGTGAATTAAAACTCATTGCCATCTGGTGTAACTTCAAGCCCCGCCTCTCACGCCTCATCTAAAATGGCCCCTTCTGACATCACCCATTATACTTTTAAGAGTGAACCACTTCTCCTGTCTCTCTGAGTCATTATCACCAGAAAGGCTTGGCAACCATCTCTCGTCATCATTTCACCCCTTTTTTATCAGCCTTGTTAGCCAGTGTAATTACCCATGTTTTTTATTGTAAATCATACAAGTGCATAAAATGTATATTTCAAAATTTCATTTTAATGTCTGTTTAACAACATATGCACATTGTTCAAAACTGACAATCACACAAATCAGAGTTTTAAACTGTATTAACACATGTCCCAAATTTTGGGAACAAGGTTGCAAAAATCGTGAACCCCATATAAAATAATTAGAAAATAAAGCAGCTCACATCATATTATATTAAATTTGGGCACCAGCATTGAGTTAGTGGAAAATGGGTAACTAATACTCTGAAGTCCAGATCCAAAGTCTTGCGGCCACAGTTTTATATTTTCTTCCTTTTAATTTCACTTATAATGTGGGACGAGTTACGCGAAAGCCTTCAATGTTTTATAACACTTTATACATTACATAGTAGCCACCACTTTTACGACATAAAACATTAGCATTTGATTGATTTATAACACGCCAATGTTTGGCCCTCGAGCTAGTCGCTAATCATACATTGTCAGTAAAATTAGCTGACCGTATTACCCAGAAAGATTTTTCATAATAATAATACACCAAATCAAAGACGTGAAAAAGCGTTGTATAAAATATAGGCAAAAAAAATGACACTGCCATACAAAACATCACTCATGTGTCTTTGAAACTGGCTTTTCTGAATTTACATTGCAGTCTGAATATGAAAGGATAAACAAACCATATCAGCGATGTATTCGCTCTGATTGCTGTGATAACTCCTTCAAAACGATGAGACATTTGAAAGCTACAGTCCAGCTTAATCAAATCACTCCACATGGGGTTTGGCACAAACATTGAGAGAACATTAGGTCAATATCAATAATATCTATATTCTTCAATGCTGTATTTGTCTCCACTTGCCTTTTGCATCAATGACCTGATGTGGTGAGTGATTTTGGAAGTGGACAGTCGGTCTGCTCGTTGACACTATTGTACAGGACAGATCCTGCAGAGCTGCTGTTGTTTTTGACAAACTCTTACTGGCAAGTCATATACTCACAGCCAGGCTCTGTTCAACAGTGCTTTGCATCTGCTGTCTTATCTCTTATACCTCAGGAATACAAACACACTAAACACATCCTATTTCACATTCTATCTCTCGCTTTTAAACACACATCAGTGCCCAAAACCCCTTTAAACCAGTAACACAAACCAGTACTGCCAAACTGTGAGAGCAGCTAACCACTAAACCCTGAAATATACATACAGTAAGTGGTCACACCTTCCCTTTAGTTTTCTCCTCACTGCGCCCTTTCTCTCCTGCTGGTTAATGACGTAGGCCCTCAAGGCACGTAGTTGTACCTTCCCCAAGGTACGTGTGGAAACGCAGTATGAAATAATACCTCTGCAAGGGCTCATAGCCAGATTCTAATGAGGTTCAAGCCAAATCCAGTGTTTTTGTGGGTGACTTCAGACGATTCTGAAGAGCTCATGGGTCAAATCCGTTCTACAGACAAGTTTTCCTCAGGGCTGTATCTCATCGTCAGCAAATGTTTGATAATGTGTTAAGCATTAGTTCCAGCTCGGTCTGAAATCTCCACCACACGCCGCAGGGCAAACAGCCAGTTCCTCCTCATTCTTCTCATCTTCACTTAACACATCCTGCTTATTCCTCTAATCTTCAGTTATTCTGCTTTTCTGTATTTTCATTTCGCACAAGCCCGATGGATTTAATAGACAGATGAACAGAGCGCTGCTGCTAATACCACAGACGTCCAGCCCTGTCTGGCATAATGACGCCTTGATTGGAGCTTGTGTTTGTCATATTTACCCTGTGATAGATGGTTTGTGCTTCTCATCAGCATTTTTTGTGCGCGTGTGTATATTGTAACATCCTTGTGTATCACAGCTTGTCTGTGTGTTTGTGAGAGATGAAGAGCTAAACGAAACGGAAAAGAGGGATTGGAAGATAATCAGAATCTTTCCTCACGGTCATCTATCAGGACCCAACTCTTAGACAGGCCAGGCTGACCTCTGAATTGCCTGCTACAATTACCATCATCAGGCAGTAATGGTTGAAGGCTTATGAAAAACAAACTCCAACACATCTAGCGATGGCTATTTTCCTTACACAGCAGCTGCCATTTTGTCATCAAGAGGATGTCATCAATATTAACAAATAGGGAATAAAAAGTTTCTCAAAGTCATTTGGATAGAAGACGAATGTCCGTGTAGATGGTGATACAAGATGGATGAAATGATGAAGGACGGGAGAAATTGACATTGAATTTAAAGCTCTGTTCACTAGTGGCATATGTTTTGAACATGCAGTCATATGTCAATATTTAAAAATATGTTATTTACATACTGGCTTTGGGAAAACAGGATTTAGAGAAGTCACAAACCATCTTTGGGTATTTTGGAACATACTACTACCGTACTGTGTACTACACACTGCACTGCAGTATACTGCCAACAATTTTTGGTTTGAAGCAGTCTGTAATGCTAAATGTTTTAGACAGTAGTATGCCACACGTTGTCACATGACCTCATTACGTGCATGTTTGATTCACAAAGTGGAATCCAGTTATCGCCAAGGGAAATAAATAGTTTTTTTTCCCAAGTTTATTTCTAAACAGTGTAAACCGTCTTAACCTTTGTCAGTCAAAAAAGAAGTCAAGAGCGTGTGGTTTATTCATCACACTAAAAATGGAAGGTCAAGTTAAATGCACAGTATTATGGGATACACATTCTACATAATGTTCTCTGGTTGTGTTCTGCACAAATAGCGTGCAGTAGGTCACCTGGGTGTTTCATGCTTTTAACAACATTTTGTCCTGTACTGCAAACTACAAAAACAGAATATTATTCCAAACGTACTTATAACTTGACACCCATGTTACAGTTACACTTGAGTAAGTATCTTTACGACGAGGGACAGTCAATAAACATCACAAAGTCAAACTGAAAGAGAGTTTGGCACTTGACAACAATTTTTCTTGCTTTATTCACAATAGCCCTCAAGTGAGTGTGTATACAACTGGATTAAATTCTCCGAAAGCTTTCAAGTCTGTAAGTCTTTTCCTTTGTTTCCTGTAACATGCACATTGGACCATTAGCAACGCCGCATAATCCAATTGACCACTTTTACACACTCTTTGGTTTTCTCAGTGGATCTGAAGATTACATTAGGACTGGTCTCAAGGGACTGGCTAAGATTGTATTACTGTACCATCAGGCTAGAGGTTTATTAAATTAGTACTTCAAAACAGCTGTTTGCCTTTATGTGTGTGTGCTAGTTTGGATCCAACAGGAAGTGGCATCTGCTTTCTGGTTGTGACCAATCACGTGACTAATGTTTTCTAGGTCACAGGGGTCACCCCTAAGCCACCAAAGGTCAAACAGCACACAAGCCTCCGGTTTCAGCCTTGACTGTAGCAAACCAATCTACTTCTAATGGAGATGCATCTAATCTGGGGGTAATTGGCAATCATATGTGCCCTCTCACAGAGGGGGAGAGAGAGAGAGAATCTCGCCCTCTGCCTCCATTGCTCTCTCGTTCTCTGTCTTTCTTGGCGGAGGACGGGCTGATGCATCACCTAATCACTCTTGTCCTCAGGCGACGTGTGTATGTGTGTGTGTGTGTTTGGGCTTAGGAGAAAGTAATTGTTGAGGAAATTGTCAGATGATGAAGAAAAAGAAAGAGAAGGTTGGTTAAAAAACACCCCAGGGTCTGATTTCTCAAATTACTCTTGTGCGCTGGGAACCAAAAATTCTGGGGCTTCAGAGAAGGAAAAGAAGGATGAAAGAAACACACACACTCACATTTAATAATCAGCTATTTAACCCTGTTGTCTAAATTAGAGTCAAATACAAAAAGCTGTTGTTCGCACAAATTATAAACATGGACATTTTGTGTGTGTGTGTTTACTTAACAATATATTGGGGACTAACTACCCAAAAGTCAGCAAAACCTAACCAAAACCTCCTTCTGGGGATATTCTCATTTATAAAAACGCATTCGTAAAAACACCTTTGTTTTATTCAGTTTTTTTTTCAGAAAGTTTTCTGTTAGGGTCAGGTTTTGGATTTGGGTTATATTGTTTATAGTTAGCTGTGTTTAAAAACAATAGTCTATGGATTGTGCCCATTTAGATGGATTAGTAAACCTCTATGTGTGTGCATGCATGTGCACACATTAGTCTCTTCTACAGTCGTATAGAATGTATACTATACACTGCCCCTTTTGCCACAATGTGTGTAGATCCAGTAGAAGTACACTGGAAAGCAATATTACAACCCTCCCCATCTGCTTAACCATGTAATTATCTATTATTATTAACACGTAAGTGACAATATTAACTGTATATTATACATAATTAATGAGAACCTGCTGATTTAGATGAGACAGGACATACAGTACATTTGCCTGATTGAAAATTAAATCATACAACCAACATAAAATGTTAAATTCCTCCTCAAAATGTCTTTCCTTTTTGCTCTGTAAATCCTTTAATACTCACAGATAAGACTCACAACTAATAAATGAGCAGGTGGAAACATTGAGGGCCATTTTCCATTTTGATTTCAAGGAGTTGAAATGTCCTCATTGAGGCTCATGCCTGCTGTTCTCTCAAGGCGAGCAGAAGTATGAAAATGAATATCTAATTTCTTCCACCGTCCCTCCAAGCACTCTTTCAATTACAGCCTTCGGTTTTTAAATTGAAACAAAAATGTGAATCCTGTCTTCTTTTCACTGGATCTGTGGCACAGGGATATTGTAGGTGTGAATATGTGGAAAGGTCAAAATTAAATTAGCGAGGCTATAAACAGTGAAGGAGGGAAAGTCAAATGATTTTGTAAAAGCAAGAAGGAAAGAGTTAAAGAGAGAGCAAGAGAAGTCAGAATGTCTTCAACAACATTATTTGGTTTTCTCACACGCAGTATATTAGCATGGAGCTTACAGCCACTGAGATGATACACTCCTGCTTTGACTTTGCGTGTGTGTTTGTGACCATATGTGCTCATAAAGAAAGTCAAACCTGAAATCACCTACATTGTGGACAGCAGCCAATGGTTCCCATGAGGAAAGTGGCTTAATATACATACTAAATAATGTCTTTAAAATACAAAAGGTTTCTGTATTACATACTGTATAAGGGAAGGGTTAGAGGACAGTCAATAAAACACCTTCGCGAGCCAATGAAAAGTCCCCACTGTGATAGAATAACAATTGCATGAAAACGCATATATGTTTATTATACAGCACCAGGATTTCTCTGCATTTCCCTCTGTCCTTTCTATCTCTCCCTGCAGAAAGAGTGAGAGAGACAGACACTAGGGAGCAGAATTACTCCAGGAATGAAAAGGAAATGTGCGAGGGTGGAACGGAGAAAGAGAAAACATGGAGAGCCCACATCTTCTCCCCCTTTCAGCTGGGGAATTATGTTGTGCATCTTCAGAGTTTTACCCTGAGCTCACTGTAGTGTGTGCTTTACATCTAGCTGTCCATGTAATGGATTATTACAAACATTGTGCCTGCCTGGGCATCTTTAAAGGATACAATTACAGATCATATTAGAAGCATGAAAATATTTGAATTGTTAAACTAGGCATTTGTAAATGTAAAGGTGCATTGCTGGGTGATTTGGTGAGATATCAGACTAGGCAATGGCAAACTTGAGGCGCCATTTGGGGTTTACTTACCTCTGGAGAACCTCTAGGCACCTATTTGAAAGTACCTTGGAACGTATCTAAAGTATTGTGTTGGGTTCTCAAGGTATTTAACTATATATCAAGTGTCTTAGAGCTTTAAGCCTGAGGTTCCTGAAGAAATAATTTACAGTCTTTAAAGATTCTGCAAGAACTTAAGACTCCATTTTGTGGTTCCTCAGAGAACTGCTCTTTTCAAGGCAGTCTACAGATTCTCCAAGGGCTTCTGCCAGCGTAGTGATCAGATTAACTGTATGTGGTGCCTTCAAAGTACTTTCCATTTTTACAGTGGGTATTGTTGAAGGTATAGACAAGCTTAGCTCGTACAGTAATGCTGGATGACCAAGCAAAAGCTATGCAAATGTGCGTTTGTGTGTGATCAGGTGAGATAGCTGAGTTATTCGAACATTAATCATGTGTCAGAATTGCCAATGTTGATGTAAATTGTTTTTACATCAGATAATACGCATGACTAATAAAAAAAAGGCTTTAAATAAAAACCTTAACCTGTAAATTGACTGTAATTTTTCTAAACCTAACCTGTAAATTTACTGTAATTTTTAACCTGTAAATTTTAGGTTTAGATTTCTAAAGGGCAACTGAAAATACATCTCATTCACACTGTGGTCATATCCCCTTGGTTTCCCTGTCCGGCTGTCTGCAGCTCTGTCATGTTAGTTAGAGCACCTCTGGTAAAAGGCTGTTCTCTGCTCATCACAGCACGCACTCCAAACCTTTTACCAGATGACAGTAAAGAAAATGATAAGAGATGAAAGACCAGGTAGCAACACACACAGAAACACACACAAAGAGACAGAAACATGACCAAATGCACGAGGATGACGTCACACTAGCATGCTCCTCATAAGAGCGCAGGTACAAAAGCTCATCCAGAATAAGCAGCCATAAAAACCCTTCAGCAGGAGATTGGTCTTAGAGGAGTAAAGCACAAAGAGAAGGGAGAGAGAAAAAAATGAACAGACATCTGTGTGGGTTATGGGTAGCATAACATGTTCTCCTTCACCAAGCACCCATTTAGAGACCCGTGACAGGCTCATTTTTACAGCCTGAGGTAACATACTGACACCGAAGGGACAACACACACACCTAATTGAGTGAATATGTTTACTTCCTTAAAGCTAAAGTGTGTAATTGTTTTCAATGCTAAAATGCTTTCTCCTAGCCCAGCTTATTATGCTGGGACAAATATAAGTAAGCAATTTGTGGGATGATTTACTCAAAATGGTTAACACTGTGGGTCTGTGGTATCAAAATATTGCTCTGTTTGTTGGAGCAAACCGACCAGCCGACACAGCAACACAGGCTCAACCAACAGCGGCTATCTTCTGACCTGTGATAAACTTCTAACCAATAGGAAATGGGGGAGTGTTTAGAAAACCTTTTTAAAACAATGATTATTTTTGCAATTCCGTTTGGTGGTAAAACTGTAATTAATAGAAAATGTAACTAATAAATAACAATAAACAGTAGTTAGTGGTTGTGTTTTTAAAAATCTTGTATTTTCACCAACCATGTGTGACCACATCTCTCTTCTTTTCCTCTTGGTATTGGTTCGAGCAAATCTCATGTGCACACACATCTGTTCACATAATCTTGCTCTTACAGACCTGTCTGTTGACCACAGATGCTCTTTCCTGGCCGAAATAAACAATCACAGACAATTTCAAGTTATCAATGCAGGTTTAAATGAACATCATTTCAACTGAGGTGCAATAATGGAGTAATTCAACCTGAGCAGCTTTGGTTTAATCCTGCTACATACTTGGCAACGATTTGGATGCTTTCTACTCTTTCGATAAACTTCCAATGATTGGTTTAAGAGTTTACCAAACAGGGCTTTAGCAAATCCCAGTGTGTGTGTGTTTGTGTGTGTGTTTAGCCATAAGTTAAATGGACTGGCTGTTGTTTTTAGGCTGGCAGCTGTTGATCCTGATTTGTGAGAGTTAAGCTTTGATAAACGAACAGCATCCCATCCAATACGCCATGGCCACTGCTGCCCTGCATAAATCAATAGACATTACTGTCACCACCAATAACACTCACCTCTCTCTCTTTTTCTCTCTCTCTCTTTCTCTCATGTACTCAGGCCAGCATTACTCTTTGCATGATGTTTGTGTGTGCATAAATGTCCCCATAAGAGCCGTAAAACCTAAAATCATCGACATGAGCAGAACAACTCAGCAAACATACTAGGAAAAACATAGTAAATTACAGTATGTGTAAAAGTGCTAAATGATTTGTGTGAGGGATAGGTTTAGGGAATAAAATCATTACATAGCTCAGTATAAAACCAACAGAAGTCAGTGGAAAGTCCTTACACCGTGACAATAAAATAAATGTGTGTTATCTCTGCCATCTCACTGTAAAAAATGTTGAATCTTCAACTTCTGTTGTGTCAGTTTATTTTGTACTTAATACCACGTTGACCCAAAGATCTTCTAAGTAGTGTTCCAGGACAGGATGCCCATAACTGGGGATGAACTAACTAAAAGTAACTTACTTAAATACTACAAAAAATAAAGTGCAGTAGAATGGCAGATCCTCAGCCGTTTTCAATATAGAGTAGCTTTTAAAGCAACAAGAATCTTTTTTTCCAGCAGGTAGCAGTGTGTTGTGATAAACTTCTGCATCACAGTTTTTTTATGTCACTTTGTCTTGTACACACAGTCTTACCAGTGAGCTGAGAAAATAATCAACACGTTCTCCTGGAACTTCTCTTACTCACACAGTGCTGAGAAATCTGATTCATGTTGGTGAACTGGTTTGGTCAGACAACAAATTGTCTTCTAAGTCTTCTAAGCGCTTAAGTGCTATTTTTTAGTCATACAACTTAACTTTATACACATATGTAAATTGGACTGAGCAAGCTGATGCTTGAAGTAATAGCTGTACCGGATAACTGTATTTTCTGCTCTCTGTCTATTTTTCCCAATTTCTGTAAATATGAAATTGGTTTAAGAGTACATTTTATAGTTCATTACATTTATATTTATGCAGTCGCAGTTGGGTACATTTTGTCAGTACATGTGCTCCCTGGGAATCGAACCCACAACCTTTGCGATGCTAGCGCAATGCTCTACCAACTGAGCTACAGGAACAGTTGGTACAATAGTACATTGTTGGTACAATGTAATAACCTGCTATCCTGAGATTGTTCATCCACCTGACCATTGTTCAGGCTTTTAAAAGCATGTCAATGACAAGAAATTGGCTTTTTTTGAGAGACTAATGCTATTTAATATCCTCTATTAAATGTAAAATCATAAATGGAAAACACTCTTCATATTTTAGATAATGCTTCCACGTTTGGAACAGTGTAATTTGTTTTGTATGGTTTTTACCTAATGGCTCTCTGAAGCATGTCTTAGGCCACTGTTAATGGCTGAAGAGTGGGAGGGGTTGAGGACGGGACAGACGCGCTTTATGAAACGATTAGAGGAAACTGCTCCATAAACAAGTCACTTATTGTTTTGTAGAATACATAACAATGTCTAAGCAAATTCATGTTTGTCTGAGCATACAATGGACACTTCGACAATTACAGAATTACTTTTACAAAAAGACAAAAATAACATATCAATATTCAATAAAAGATGTAATTCTAATAATCATAATAAACAGTTATTCCAACAAGAAAAATAGTTAACATAGCCAAAATTCTATCTCTTTCTTTTTAGAATTGTAAGATTGTAAAAACAAAATGATAATAAAATAAATTGTTGTGCAGTCACGTGCAAATATCAGATTTTAATTAGTCTGAGCTATCCTTTAAGTATTTTGTTTACCATGTTTGCCACAAATATCAGGGTCGAAGAATCGATCATTCTTTTATTACTGCTTCAAACAGCATTTAATCGATCCATCAATAAAATGTGTCATTATAATGAATTGATGCTGGGCTTGTGGTGATCTTCATGTCCTTGCCTGTCACACCACTGGACTTTAATATGAATGAGCTTGAACACACATGTTCTGGGGTGTGGAACATGGAGTCCATCAATTATGCAGTCAGACATGTTTGTATTCAAGTTAAATACAGAACTATGAACAGATTGGCATCCATACATGAGAGGAATGAGAGAAATACAGATAAGGTGTTGATATGTATAGAATATACTGTAGAAGCCAACTAAATTGACCTATGATCATTATATTTACACCGTTAATGTGTCATTTGTTTTATGGAATGTTCTGGAAAAAGGGCTCTGTCTACACACACACACACTATGTAGAGATAATTAAAATGAGAATTGATGTGCTAGGCGTAAACAGATTTATTTCTTGTCTTTTTCTATTAAAATGATGGACAGCATTTGGAATTCTGTCGATTTTTGTAAAATTCGGTAAATGACAACATTTTCTGTTAACCAATGCTCTGCTTCAAAGAAAGACTCTTTAAGGAAAGGTTTTCACTGCTTTGAAGGCCTGTTGGTGGCCAGACTTATTTGCAAATGTAAACAGGACTTTTGCATGCTAATATCCTAGGTGTAAACAATACATTTGTGATTGACTTTGTTAAAGTTTAAACACATGAGAAATTGTGTATTTTCCTCTCTGTAACTCTGTAACTAACTAGCAAATGTATCCTGTGCAGGAAATCTAGTTATATCTGTCTAAGCAAAAAACATATCTAGCATGTTTTTTCATCTATTACCAGCGTCACTGCTAGTCTAAAACACATTAGGAGGCACCCAAAAACTCAACTGTGGAAATTTTTGTTGCAGGTAGACAGCTATGCAAAATAAACCATGGAAAACAAGCATTTAAAACCAACATCAAATTGCTCAAAACATACTAAAAATGACTAACTAGCAAAAAAAATCACCATTCCAGATGGTGCAGCTGGCTAAAAAAATAATCAAAAAATACTACATTAGCATTTTCAGCAATGTGAAAAATTACCTATTTGCCAGAGTTTGTTGCCCAGCAATAAACGACAAACAGTTTCCATCCTCTGTCAATTTCCAGTAATCACCCGTGTCACATGATCTGGTCAAAAAGCACAATATTGGCTGCATTCTGCCTTTGAAGAGGCTTTTAATGCACAGTAATGACAGTTCACAGGTAAACAGCAGCTTTCATCCAGTGACCACAGCCATTAGAGAAATACAAGATACTGCAGAAGTGATTTATCGTGTCAAATCTTATCAACTGAAAGAAACCAACAACACATCTCAGACTTGCATCTGGATAACAAACACACACTCTCTTACCCATAAATCACAAGTATTCTCAAACTCTAGTTTGTCAATCCTCAATACTAACCAAACTAAGTGTGTACAGAACAGGGTCAAGCACTAAGAAGAGGAGTGACTCCTCATTTAACTGCAGAGTGTGCGTTCTCCTAAGACACTTCAGAGTGAGTTGCCTGTATTTCTTTTTGGTAAGAACCATCTCCCCCACTGCGGCTGTACCATTCATCAGACTTTGGTTTCATGATGGGATGTCCAGGGACAGATGGCCTGCACGGATCTGCACAGAAGCCATGGGCGTGATTGCGTCCGGCCTGTGGAGCACGTTTGCGAGGGTTAATGGTCTGACTAATCAGAGCGAGAAATAGCTGCATCTAAATTAGGCTTCAGAATCACTAGAGATCAGTCACACACACACACACTCAAAACATGTTTTCTAAACACCTGATGATAAAAACCCTCTCAAAGCACACCTATAAACACAACATACACACTACTTCAACGACTTTGAAGTAGACACTCATGCTTTCAATGTGCTGTGGTGTATTGTGAGGCAGTCCCCACATTGTTGAACAGGAGATGACGGAACAAAAGTCATTAGTTAGTTCAATTCCATATTCATCTTACAACTGTGCCTATGTCAAAATAACAAATAACTTGTCTTGCCAAACCGAAGCCGCTTCACACGGCTCTCCCAGCTGCTTTGACAAATGTCGCCGAGCTGTCAGTGCAGCACAAGGCCACCATAACAAGCTGACAAAGCCACATTTGAAAACCCACAGAAACACACACATTTCTTAGATGCCAAGAAAACTGGCGTCTGAAATCCCTCTTGATACAAAGCGGTTCAAACTTCCAAAGAGAATATGTGTCTATAAACCCGCAGACAGAAAATGATTCGCTGCCAAATCTCCGCATGAAAAATCAATGATCACAGTTTGAAGGAGTCATATCATAAGGAATCAGATTTTCCTTGATCACTTGAAATAAACGTGTTCAGTATACTATGGAAATACATCGTAACTTTTAGAACTCAAAACTTTTCCACTGGTGAATAGACCATTTATTGAAACTATTGTCTTCTTAGGTAATTCTCTCAATTAACTGATGTCATGGTGAGATTATACAAATGCAAATGCATGGTTAGATACAATACACGTGTAATAAAAAAGTGACATTAACCAAAAATAGCTTGTTTAATAGTAGGGGTTAGAGAGAGAGGGTGGGAAATTGTTATGAAAACAAGTTTAAGATTGTTCTGGTACAAGCTTGGCTATTGGGGACCTTAGAGAAAAAAAAAACAATTTATTTTATATTATATTATATATATATATTAAATAAAACAATAGAATTATTAAAAATGTTTGCCGTGGCGTCTTTAAGCACTCATGTTGTTCATTGATTTCGGTGGAATTCAGTGTACATGCAGTCTGCATGAAAATATGTTGTGGAAATTAAACAGACTCATACACTCATGCAGTAAAACAGGATTACTGACCAATATGAGGAGGAGATGGGAAACAGATTGTCAATACGAGAATTGCTGGCTTTCCAATATAGGCGCATTAGACGCATAACCGCAGCGACACACCAAGGCACATACATCTCTCTGATCTCTCAATGACTTCCAAACAGGCCTGTAAGAATTCAGGCAATTTTCTAAATTGATTTTTCTCCATGGACAATTTGCCAGGCTATTAGCGTGTCATCTATAACTATGTAGCCGATTTAAACCAGGAGGTTGTGTGCCTGTGCTAGAGTGTTTAGACTGAGAAAAGTCCATGTAGACAACACACACACAGGCATGTAATTTGCTTTCCAAATTCATCAGATGTCAGTTTTTAAATTAAATCATGATGTATACGTGTGACTTGAGTGTGTATGTGTGTGTGTGTGTGTGTGAGAGAGACAGAGTACAGCAGATTGAATTCTTCTACCTGATCCATGATAGCAAACAGAAGGTAATAGACAATGTCAGAGACAACAGAACCCCCTAATAGAAAAAGATATGAGGAGACCCAGACCACAGTTTTAAGGGTAGAGAGTGCTGTGTGTGTGTGTGTGTGTGTGTGTGTGTGTGTGTGTGTGTATGTGTTGAGGTGGTGAGACCGAGCTCTATAAAAAGACCTGAAGTTCAAAGGTCATAATGAGGCCTGCTGTGAGATCGAGTGAACACCGAACAGTGTAACAAACATGAATCTCAAAATGTGAAGAAAACAAAATGTGTGTGTGGGATAGATGTTTCATACATTCCTTCTCATCTCGTCTGTTCCTGCACCTCTATGACAGATCATGACATCATAGTTCCATTTTTATCTGTCAGAGACACCAGGGAGGAAATGTACGAATAGAGAAATGATTCAAAGTAGCGAAGGATCGAACGGACAAGCACAGAACATCAACGCAGCTCAATATCTCACTTTATTTGTGCTTGTTTGGCCCTGTAAACCCACTTATTGAATTTCAATGGTCAGTATAAAGTTGTTATTTATGATCCTTGTCAGATTTGGAGAGCAGAAGAGAAAAAACAAGGATTTCTAGTTTAGAAATCCATAGCTGCCAACTTGTGTGAACAAAGAATGCATCTTGAGAGGCATCAGACCCATTACCATGTACATTAAAGGAAAGATATGTATTTTTTTTACCAGAAATATTGTTTGTTAGTCTGATAGCATTCAGTAAGTAAAGTGATCTAAACCAATCTTCTATCATAAGCCTCATGTGTTGGAGGAGAGCAGTGTGAAAAGAGGGTGAGATCTAATGCTTTCAAAGCTAACTTGCTATTGCTAACCTCTCTAAAATTGCCTTTAATTGAGGATCGTAGTTGTGGCTGAAAGGATTGCGTGTTGAGTACCTGCAATATTTACAGTGAATGTGTACAGTCATGAGTGTTGGGCTAAAACTTTTATACAATATTTAACTAAGGAACAAACCCCAAGGAATAGAATAAAGAATAGAAATGTTTAATAAAATGTTACTTTTATTAATATACCTCCATTAGGTATCATAAGGTATATTCCCTGATATCAAAAAGTAACAGACTGTTGCTACGCAACAGAAATAACAGTCAGCTATGGGCGCTACGCCATGATGCAAACAGTAGCTCTGTGATGAGGTCATGACTGCTCTTTTGTGAACAAACCATGGCTATTGACCAATCAGCATCAAGGACTGAAACTATCTATTTTATAATCAGTGATTTAGGTAGTGAGAGGTTTATCGCTATGCAGGAGCAGATTTAATGGATGGTTGTGGAGATGTCAACGATAGTAGAAGACTTGTTAGCATATCCCTTCTTTATGAGCACCTGTCTGTTCAGATAAGACTGACCAGGACAAAACAGCAGTCACCAGAACACAATTACACCTATCCAATGCACCTTCCCATTTTGTCCTTGACAATCTGTGATTACAAACGACGCACAACGCAATCCCCAAAGGCTCCATCTCTCAAAGGCGCTAATACTGACGTTAAATGCGCCACGCAACCAATGATGCACCACTGCCCCTCCTTGACCTTCATCGGCACAGGTAGAGACCATTCAGGAAGAAGATATGGAGTTAAAATAGCTGATGACATTTTCTCTAATGAAGCTAACATTGCTGAGTGGGAGTGGTCAGTATCGCTCGGCAGTTCCTGCGGGCGACGCATCAAAAATGGCCACGAGTTAATTAGGTAAATGTCACGCACTTAGAGACGCAGCAGACAACAGCTCCTCTCTACCTGCTGCGAGAAATATTGCCAAACCTGGAAATGACGTGACCTCATTAATTTCTCCAGACATCTCCATAGCAGCACCAGATATTTTGTTCTTTTTTCGGCTGTCTTCCTTGTCTTTCTTCAAAAGTAAAGTTTTGTGTCAGACCGTTTCCCGCTTCAGCAGGCCTTGCTTTATTCTGAGCTTATTTGATTTGCACGTTTATTGTTAATCAAAATGTTTCGTTAGGCAGGATTACTCTGATGTGACCAAAGACAGACAGAGAGGATTATGGGTGTTTTAGGACCCTGCTGGAATCAATACAAAAACCAATCTGCTCCTGTTAAGTAAATGTGTCACACATTAGTTTACAGTCCAAATTTACAATGTCAACAAACACAAAGACTTTTAAGTGCAGAGACAGTTTTCATTACTTTGTCTAAGTTGTTGTAAATGTTTTTGTCGAGGTTTGTTGTCAAGGTTTACTGTCTTTGCCAGCAGAATTAGATGGCTGAAGCAGTAATTAAGAATCTGGACTGCTGACACAATGGTTGTAGGTTTAATACACTTCTTGTTTTAGACGCCTTCGCAATACAGTCATCGGTAGTCTTTGTCTACTGTCACAACTCAAGTCAAGCCTCAGATACCTCTTGATTAAATGCATTTCTCATTA
The DNA here is from genome assembly GCA_036877575.1 of Botia almorhae. Lineage (NCBI taxonomy): Eukaryota > Metazoa > Chordata > Actinopteri > Cypriniformes > Botiidae > Botia > Botia almorhae. The sequence goes on along the minus strand of JAZGTJ010002226.1, from coordinate 15,512 downwards.
AACAATTGTATTAATTCCTTGTTCATTTTACTTCACTTAATTTCATTCTATTTAATATTATTCCCTTTTAAAACAAATCATATTCAACATTGTAAGTAAAGGAGGGAAGGCCAATGGTGGCTGCATGCAGCATTTTTATAGTAATATAAAATTAGTAAATGAATGGTTGTAACTATGCTAACCTGGCATTGTTCTCCCTCATATTAAACCATGCTTTCACTGTTGTCCACTGTATTTATGCCAATGTTTAACATAAATAAAAACAGTATTTTCAACATACTTCTAACTAACATAAAAATCAGATTTTTATGTTTACCAGTCTGAAGACTCACAACACTCTGTCAATTCATTTTGGTTGTGTTCTTAACAGTATGAAGAGATTACACAGTATATTCTACTGAGGAACTCATTAGGAACACCTCACGAACAATCATTTCATGTCATATTAATTCGATTAATTTGCCAATTATTGAACGAGAACTAAAAATCACACATCATCCTATCACGAATCACACATCAGAACCCTAAAGAGTTTCAATAATATAAAAATAAAACCTGCAAACAACATGCTCTGTACTTTCAAAACAGCCTATTTCTTTTCATTAAAAACAAAAATGCTTTATCTCTCAAAGGACATTGATTCAATTGATTTTCAGACATTTGCTTTTCAGTGGCATTTTATGTTGTTTTGATTCAACAACACAGGAGCTGAGGCGTGCATTGATCTTTTGTGTTGATCTTGATTTTGAACACATTTATCAGAACTCTTGTTTACTCACACGAATCGACGCTAATAATGAGGCCCTCGGCAGGCCTGTGTGTGCGTCCTCCATCAAGCTAATGAAGTGCAGGGTCAACAGAGAACAGACAGAAAAGACTGATAAAAAGATGCTGTCTGAAAAGGCAAGTTTTATACATCGTATATGCTTGTAAAATTAAATGTACTATTATATGGATATTTTTGAGCCCCAACAAAGTCACATAATGAAAACAACCAAACATTTTATAAAAGGCACCACAAAGGTAGTACATAGAGATTTCAGTACAATCCATTTGTAATAAAGCCATACAGTAGCTTTATTTAAGGAATAAACTGAAGTTTAAAGTACCATGAAACCTGGAAGCTGCAACAGACGTCAGTGTTCTGACATAATTCAAAGTGAAATGTAAAAATGGAGGGCGTGGCTTGTTATTTCACACTGGGACTTGATTGGCTATAAATACGTAGGTGTTTCAATGCTCTTAGCAGACTGCTATTGGAGGGGAGTAGTTAATGACCAATGGCTTTTGACATCACTGATGTCAACTTGCTGAAATGTCTGTTCGGTATCAAGATTTGAATGTTTGAATGAGTAAAAAACTACAGCAGAGAATAAACAACAATTAAAATTAAATTAAATTAAAAAGCTAAATATGCGCCTGCAAAGGACTACGAATGTAGTGCATGAGTAGAAGTGAACTGCTTTAATACTGCTTTTGTCTTTTTTTTAGGGGCTGACAGTAAAAAGCCTGCTTTCATCCAAAGAGTTTGACTAGAAAAAATGTCTTCTTACAGTTGCAGGATAAAAGTTATTAAAATGACATGTTTTAAAAGTGTGAAAAAAAAACTGAGGCCTTGGAGAGCCTTATACATGGAGTTAGATGAAAACTACACTTCGCTAGAAAGATCAGAGCATTTTACAAGAACGGTAAACTTGAGGAGCACGAGCGCAACCTTTCTGTCACAGAACTGAATCTTAACAAAGTGTAAACTTCTGTAAAAGCGCTGTATCAGCATAGTTGCATTTTTCAGCGCATTATTAGCAGGTTATAAACTGGTGTACTACAATCTTTCCTGTGTCACACTTGGTTTTGTCTCCCCTTGCTTTTCAACCTCATGCAGCAGCATCTTTTTTTACCTGAAGGCCCTAATTTGTGTCCATCATGCATTGTGCTGGGTGATGTGTTGGACAGGGCTAATTCAATAGGCCGAGTGGAGCTGCATTCACCAGCTGATGTGGATCAGCATCGTAATACGATCAAATCTTCCTTCCTGCCCAATCCTGCCCTTCCAACTCAGACACTCTCTTTTTATTTGCGGCTAAGGAAACTATCACTTTTCCTTTGGCTCCTACTATTACTGTTGCTCATAGGGGTCAACACTGAGTATGAACTTCTGACACATAATTCATCCCACACAGTTTGAGCTACGGATATGAATGATACCACAAATTGCATGGCTTGTTGAGGAAAGGTGAGCTGTTACTTTTCTAAGCAACCAGATTTTGAATTTTCACCCGGTTAATGAAACAGTTTCGCTTGGCAGAAATAAATCAGACTTTATGCCATATCTAAAGATTCAGAATGTCATAGTGACAGGATGGTTGGTTCTTTCGACCTGGGATAGTAAGTAGTCACCTAGCCATATCCTAGCAACCACCCAGGATGCATTAGCAAGCCCATCCTGTAGATGTCTTCTGAAAACATAATAATCTAGTCTCTTTAGATGAACCACGCACAACAAGCCAATAACTCGCCAAGACGGAATAAACGTAATGGTTTGTTTTTCACCAAAATAATGGTGTTATATGGAATATGGCGTTCTTCCTGTTACTTTCTTCTACTTACAGCAAACAAAAAATAAGGGCAGTAGTTAAGTAGGCATAGGGGTTAATTATGAAAGTACATGCAATAGAAATGAAAATGTTGTTTTTTAGAAAATGTTCTATTGTGGGCTAATTATTTGGTGTTATTTTACTTGAAGGTGTTGAAATTCAGTAGTATGAACGTTATCTGTGACCAAAGACTATTACAGAGTTAATAGAGCACTTTAAACAGTGTTGTTCCATATCTGTAAAAAGATAAACTTGTTAAAAATGAAATTCGGATGCTTGTTTCAAATATTTGGATTCAGTTCTTAACATTGTGAGTGGTGCGTACTCTATTGAAAGCTTTATAAATACACAATTGTAAAGGGACATAAAGCATGTAACCTTCTAAATTGCTTTGCACCGTTGTGAGTTTCTCTGAAGAAGTTTTTTAATGCCATATATTTAAACATGATTTAAATATTGTTATTAGTAAACTAAATTAGTAAAAATATTAGTGAACGTGACTTAAATATTTAAATATTAGAAAAATGGATGCTGTGAGTAAATAGAAATAGCATTATACAGATTATACAGAAAGCTGAAAAGCTTTTCCAGAGGCTCTTAGCTCTGTCTTATATACTTTCCCTTGACCATGTAACTTTGTGAAAGCTGTAACATTTGAGTTGACCACTTGACAGACTGCAACGAAATGCTACTGATGCTGTAATAGTCAGCAAGCTCCAACAAACTGTCCAAACATCCTGACTGAAATCAAAACATGCATTCAAAACCTCTCTGTAGTCTGCTTAACCCGACAGCATCCCCCGAAGACCGTTTAGCTATGACAACAAGAAACAAGCATAAAATTAAAAGTAATTTGAAGTCAGTAGCTACTTAGGAAAGCTAACATTATTTTGTGCTACTGGATTGGTGAAAGACAACAGTTACATCAATGAGAAGTTCTTATCATCCAAAAAGTACCAGATTAGTCTAATTTATTTGATATGTTAAACAAATTATTTAAAAGAAAGCCTTATAGTTCAGACAAATTCCATAATTTACAAAAAACTTCAAAAGATAACCTTTAGACAACCACAGACTGCAACTCTAACTACAATAATTTCTCTTTAAACCCTAAATCATTTCTTGCTTTCGCGAAGGATGTAAAGAATTTCTCTATTAATTCAAAGTACTCTCGCTTTGGTGTCAGCATTGTCATGAGATCGTTTTCCTGTGGCTTCAAAGTAATTTGTCTCATGAAATTTAAGAGTTTGGGTGATTCACTGAAGAACTGACTCAGGAAACACCCACAAGCAAAGATAAAGATGGAAGAATTTAAATCGCTTTTGGGAATGTGTGAGTCAGGTGAGCAACAGCCATTGAGATGAACAGGAATAGAGACGGCTCTCTCCAGATATTACAGCCCTCTCAGGTCTGACCAGAGTCATTTGAATGACCAAACACGCCCCTGCGCTAAATTCCAGTGACATTTATAATGGCAAACTTGCCTGCAGCACTCCACAGATAAACAAACGGATAAATAGATGATAATGAAAGATCAACATTACATTCAGTGTTGCGGTCCTCAAGAGGCCAGCGTCTCATAAATCAAACCCCTTTTTGTTCTTCCTCATGTCTGGTTTTAATGACCTTTTCCTCTTATCTCAATCTGATCTCCTCAATCTCGTACAACACTTCCAATCAATCCTAAAAGCTTTTAACCGGCTAAAGCTCTATCTGAACGGATCTGACGACCATCCGCCCATCATAATGAGAAGAATGGCCGACTCTTTTTCTATTGTACAGCATCTGATAAGAAGGGAAAGTAGGGAAATGGATGAGCCACAGAAGTACCAAAAACCTTCTCGTATGGCTTCATTTTCAGGACAGGACACAGTGTATCCGACTGCAGGAGCCAATGCGTTTTTAATAGGACTTTCTGGAAAAATGGAAGACATTTCTTTAGGATCAGTTATACAGTAGGCGAACCTGAGCAGGTTAGATATTTTAATAGCATAAAATCTTAGTTTCTGCCTAACATATTTCTGTTTAGTAAGACATGGTTATATATGGGCCACCCATTAGGCAGTACACATTGGTAAAACGAGCTGGAATATGGCCCCAGCCTGTTAAATATTTAATTATATTTGGTTTGATTGACAAAAAGGACCTGAAAACACAGATTGGTTCTTGGCATTGTAACATTGAATTGCATTTTGTATGTTTAGATTAAGTTAGTGCTATCAAGCTGAAAATCTACAGCATACCTTTACAGTAGACTTATATGTATTTTCTTTTGTCACAAATAGCCCACATGATGTCATGTAGTGTAATGTAGCAAATACGATATTTTATAGTTCCACAAAAAATGAAACAAGAAAACCCCAATGCAAAAACAGGAAATTTTAGTCTTTAGCTACATCTAGAATACAGAGGCATACAGTGTATTGTAACGTATCCTTAACTTAGAAACGATCACTAAACAGCTTGGACAGATTGGTCTATGTTAGACTTTATGAATCTAAGCAGAGCAATTTTTGCTAGAGGAAATTAAACATTTTAAGACAGGGGCATCAAGTCACTTAACTGTACGCTTGAAGTATCAGTGTGTGAGTGTGCGAGTGAGTGGAGAGTTTCTAGAGACCTCATTAATTCAGAGTGGACGGTGAAGGGATCTGCTCTCCAAACATTAGCCTCTTTCCTGGAAGCCACTTAAAAGTGGAAACTGTGATTGACATGCCTGAAAGATTGTGACACGTTGACTCAAAGTCCTAAATACATAGTGCAGCACAACTAACTGGACAAATATATAGTTTCCAAACCACAAAAGACTGAAAGAGCAGTACTGATTTTTTAATCTCTAATTTCTAATCCTAATTTAATTGTTAGATTATTACAAATGTGCTGTTTACAGTGATTGACATGAATGTTTTATGTCAGATTACCGAATAACATCCTCACGGACCCTTTTCATTTGCCAAATTCAGATCTAATATTTGCATTAATGTAAGATTTTACAATAAATTGGCAAAGCAAGTTTATCCGAAAATAAAAATTATTTAATTTATTAATTGTTTCAAACCACTATTATTCATATTCAAACTTGGTGTGACATTACTAGTGAGAATAAAAAGACACAATGAAGGGTACAGTAAGTACAGTAAATGATGACAAATCTTTCTATTTTGAGTGAACTCCTCTTTAACTCATACTCATAATTCACACTGTCATGCTTTTTGTTCAAAAACAAACATTCTGAAAGTTCTAAAAAGTAAATTCCGAAATTGAGTCTACACTAAATATGAGAGGCGTGTCACAACACGTCAAAACAAATTCACTTCCATTATAGTCAATGAGGCTGTGTACATGAGGAGCATCTGTTGCGGCGTGTCGCATTGTCGACAGCCTCAGCCTCAAGCTGTTGCAGCGTGCTACATCAACAATAAAACGATAAAAAAAATCTAATGCAATGACTTTACACTTACACTATGTTGATACACGCTGTTCAGCCCCTGTCACACTGTATAAACATCCCATTATAAATTTACCAGAAAAAAACCATGACCAATCTGGTAATCATACCGTTCATGATCTCAGTTTAACTTTAGCGACTGTAATGCTTAATTCCTTTAACCAGCTGGAGGCCTAACCTTGCTTATTTGACTTGTATTAAACACAACGCTGTCTAGAACTGGAAGTATATACATACAGACTAATTTCTCCCACTTGAACAGAGGGGTCCCTTGTACTCCAAACTCAGAGCTCAAATTATGATGGAAGCAAATGCAAACCACTCCAGTGGAGTCAAAGCCAACCGAATCATTCCTCTCAAATTAGCAACACAAATGTCATGCGTTTTCAGTACAAACTCCACCTTTGCTTACAGTGGACAGCAATCACTAAATATAGCATTGATTATACGGTGAATGAGTGACATATTCACATATTTATAAGCACAATTATTTTCCCCATCATTCCCAAAGTCTAGACCCGTTTGTGTGTATAAATCCACTTTATTTAATTGTCATGATAATCGTGAAGAATGTATTATGCAATGAGACGTCACAAAATGAGCGGTTTGTTGATGTACGGATCTCGCCAAAGCCATTTAAAGCCCATTGCTCAAGGGGACTCATGTCATGTCTGAAAATATACAGCAGGCTTGTATTCATTTGGCTTATGACAAACAATGTTGTCTATTCATTCACGGCTCAAAAAAAGATAAACAACTTCAAATGATCTCTCAGGGTGATAATCTGTAGTGCCTCTTTTAAACCGTCTCTTTTCATTTCACTCCTTCTAGTGCAGCTTTGGAAAGGTGGGATTTGTTTTAGTGAAGCGTGAGAGGAATTAATTATTTTTAATTAACCCTCACATTCAATTTCAATTCAATGTGTAGCGCTTTTTTTCTACACACATTTTTCAAAAGATCATTACAGAAAATAGAAAAAATAAATAAGGTAATAAAACGGACTCCATGTTTTTTTGTTTATGTTTGTAAATGTAGAACTATTAAGAGCAATTTTTAAATTAACTTTAATATTCCTTTGAATGTGAGCATGTAAATATTTATTGCTGTTTTTATTTATCATTTTTATTAAATATTTATAGTGTTCAAATGACCATAATAAAATATTACATAAATAAATATAATAAAATATTATCTGTGACCTCAAACAGAACAGTAATTACAACACAAAACTCCATTATGTAACTCTAAACATTACTGTAAACACAACTATATCCCTGTTAATTACCAACAATAAATATTTGCAGTCCTTAAAAGCCTTCATTCCTTTCCTGGGATCACTAATTAAATATTTGAGCAAACACAATGTGCAGAACCTTAGATGATTCAATACAATTCTGCCATTGACTGTTTTTTATGAATTTATTCCAAACGAAGAGAGAATAAAGCATATTATTATTTAGCCATAAAATAATAATAACATTTTGATATATATATAGAGAGTTAAATAATAGAAATAAAAAAAATAGAAATCACATTACAGATAATCATACAGATTATCTACTATACACTGTATTACTTTTTGTTTAAAAAACAAAGGGACAGGGGCTGTGTACGAAACATCTGCTGCATGCCATCTTATGTAACACTGCTATTCTGACTTGTCCCTGACAAGCAAACGAATTATAAAAAATAAAACATAGCACATCCAAATGACCTTTCTTCTAACTCCATTTCCCATCATGCACCACATTGTCCTACTTCCCAAGGATGACTCAGGCTTCACTTCAGTAAAACTGCGTGAATCAGCCTCTTCATAACCTTTAACTTGTGCCAACAACAGTTATGAGATGCAAACAAACAATCTATGAAATCACTTTTCATTTCATGGCTGGCGAAACATAGCATTATATCAGAGCTTTATGACACACACTTTGACCACATGACTTGACAAATCGAGTGTCCTCCATGCTCGCCGCCATTTTCTTCCAATAAATTAACCTTCCTGCCTGTCCTCAGGAAATCTGACTGACCCTCAGAATCACAGGGACAATTAACACTTACTTGTCAACATATATAACCTTATTTTTTATTTGAAATGTGAAGGCTCTCAATTATGTGTCTCAGCGAACCCTTTAAAGCTGAGGCGCTTACACATTGCGTTAGCTGTCTGGAGTCACAACACGCTAGCATCTCTTCCACCTCAACACCCAGAGTTCTGCGGGGTCACGTTCCGGAGGGCGTGCAGCGCCTCGTCACCTGATCTAGCGTCTCGCGGTTCTGTCGCTGTTCTGAAACAACCCTTGGTCCTGCTCTGCTCAAGCAGAAACAGACCTGATGGATGAGCTACGACATCATGGTGACCCACCGCTCAACTCTCACATGTACTGCTGTTCTACCCATGAGAACTACACCGACCAGCCTCTACCCGCTCCATCCAGACACAGTCAGTATTGAACCACGGTTGTACCTGTGACAACAGCTGTTTTAACAAGCGCTATAAAATGTTGAAATAGTATTTCTATTACTGTTTATTTGTTTTTGTTTCTTTTAATAAGTGTATTTTCAGGTTTGTGGGTGTTTTATTTGTAGATTAAACAAACCAAGTGCATGTGTAAACATTTGTGACAAAGCAAGGGTTAGAGACAGATGTTTCCCAGGATTCTTTGTGGCCTCTGTGAGCTTTATTGGCTCTGGCAGGTGAAGCACATGGCCTGGAGGGAAGCCACTTTGTGGGTGATGAGCAGAGGACACAAGGGTCAGAATCATGGAAGAGACACGCACCGAGGTCACTGTCGAACCACACTGACGACAATGAAACAGAGACAAGTGCTCCTTATTCCAGCACAGCACAGCAGATCGCCTTCAGAGCTGCTGCTGTTGCTGTCTGTTACTACAAACATATACAGTATGAATAATAAAATAACATTTCTGTAAATATATTAAAATACAAGTAAAATAATACAAATAATCTCTATTCCTCTACTTTACTGTAAAGTACTTTTCAGAAGTTTTATTGGTATCCATTCCAGTAACAACTGATTTGTTTTGGAACATTGCTACGCAATTCGGCTAATGGTCATTTTATAGTCCAGTAATGTTAAATGTTAAATTTCTTAATATAATAATGGATTTGGATTTAATTGGTGCCTCAACTGTTAAATATAGCAATTGCCTAATTTATTTATTATTGCCTTTATGTATGTATTGATTTACATTTTGCATCTTATTTTTTATTACTATTTACATTTATTCATTTCCTATATTTGCTTGTTAAATTTAACAATAATAATAATAATAATAATTTTTTTATTATTCAGATTAGAACAACACAATAACACAAGAAACTAAATATTTGCAGCAAAGACATAAAAAACACAATTATGCACGTGGATACTTTTTTGGTAATGTTTGCATTTTGTTCAAAATTAATACTATATATGGAAATCAAATACATTTGTAAACATCTTCATATGTGATTTTATGGCACTTTGATGGAATCTCACAGAGTCAGTGAACTTTAGACGTGAGCTCAGGTCTGTGATCAGTGACACAGCAGATTTTCCTCTGGTTGTCTATACAGGCCAGTCAGGGGCCCATGAGAGGCCCTTCATTGCTCTGTGTCAACACTAATTAGGGCAGCCAGTAAAAATTTTACTAATGGCCGTCTAAAACTCATTATATCAATGGCAACTCACTCAGCTTTCGGCCTAACAACAACCCCACACATACACACAGGAGACCCTGCCTGACAAGCAAACGCATTAAAATAGAGGAAAATTGGGGACAGAACAGTAGTTTTTTTGGCCTGCTTCGGTGGGGTTTATATCACATTTGCATTTATGTAAACATTATTATGTGCATTTTTATTGACTGAAACTAAATGATTTTCCCCTTCAGACACACACACAAACAGACACTTAAGCTAAAGTGTTTGTAAGATTGGAAAGAGGCAAAACCTGTGATGACATCCAAATGACAGGAAGCAGAGGCAGCTTTTAAAATAAACGGAGGGGCTTAATTATTTACAAAGTGCGTATAAATTATTCCAAGTGAAATGTCAAGCAGCAGGACACCCATAACTTTCCTCTCAGTCAGTCTCTCTGTAACATGACAAAAATCGCAGCAAAATCATTTTAATTGGATTCACTCTTGCCAACATGAAGTGTCGATGATGAAAATTCTTCTTAAGAAATTCAGGAGAAAGCACGTGGCTATGACAAGACAAGAAAGGTAAATAAAAGTGATGTGTGTGTGTTACAGCAGTAGTGGTAGTTTGGTGTGTGCAGTCTAGAACTGAAATATACCGAGAACTGAAATTAGAGTCGCCAATAAATTTCCAGCTTTAAAATAGCACGAGGATTAAAAAATACTGCAGCATCTTCAAACTATTATCATTAAATTAAACTTTATGACATATATGAAAAGAAGTTTATTTAAGTTTAAGTTACACTTGTATAAGTGCATGAATAAAATATATAAATGTCATTGACTTTTTTGACATTTTGTTTTATTGAAAGATAAGTCACACTTTTTTTTTAAAGTAAGCATCACACATAAATAAGAATTTGCTGCTTTTCTGATTTTTTTTGGCACTGTGCATTAAATGTTTGCTATGCTAATAAATGAGTTGCTATGAGAAATTTGCAGGGAAAAAATAACATATTACTCAATTAGACATTAAGACTATTTAACTATTTAATATGATTACAATAATCAAAGCAAACCCACTGCTGACCATGATACTGCAGTGATAATTGTTAAGGAGTAAAACAGGAAATCAATCGCTTTAGGATAAAGTGCTCAAGCATGTCACATCACACATTCATTCATATGCAGAGCCCCTTTCAGAACTCCACCACATCTGTGCTGTTGCTGCAGTCTGTCTGTTATCGGAGACTTTACAGAACCACTTCCTGTCATCTGCCAAACTCCATCACTCACATCCTTCATCAGCCCATGATCAAACACTAATGAACGGTTCCTTTAATCAAATCAATAAATCAGTTATGGGTCAATCAAACTGGCCCAATGGAAACCAAAGAGATATTATTCAAACAACTGGTGTGGTGAACAAAAAAATGTTAAAGCCATAAGAATTTAAGTCATACGGCCATAAATCTTTTTTTTTACATAATGTGAAACTGATCCTGTAGCTCAACTGGTAGAGCGTAACGCTAGCAGCGCCAAGATCATGGGTTTAATTCCCAGAGAACACACAAACTGATAAAGCGTATACCTGGAATGCACTGTAAATCACATAAAATGGATAAAATCGTCTGCCAAATGGGAAGAAGAAATGGAAACTGGAATACTCAAATACTCGAAAGAACACTGCTGAATACTTGCCCCTGTGTTTCTCTACCGTGATTTTGCTATGGGATCGTAATCAGGTCTGTTTCACATAACTGCCGATTACGGTAAAGCTCAGATCCTGTTTCACCACAGTACAGAGAAAGAGGGAACTGAAGGGGGGTTGAGAGAGATGTAGGGGGTGATAGAGGAAAAGATGAACCGGCTTGGGTGGTGTAGGGGGAGGCGAGGCGGCGGCACGCATCTCGACTTCGACAACGACACGGAAATGACAGGCCGCCCGAAGACAGCTCCATTTTAGCTACTATTCACCCTCTGTGACCACTGCACTTAGTTTGAACCCAAGAGAGAGAGAGAAATGCTAATTTCAGATGTTCTGTCCCTAGTGTCCCTCAGGGACCGGAGACAGACAGGGCCTGGGTTAAAGTACGTGTGTATTGGGTCAAATCGAAAAAGTTAGAGACAATGCGGAAGATAAACACGGCCTTCTTTATTTCGCCATTTGTCGCTCTGTCCACTGTGGATCTGAGGTAATCTGATTTAACAAGGACATCAATTGTGATGCGAGCCAGGCAATTTAAATAAAAACAGTAGTAAACAGTAATCAGTAAAAGAGAGGTTGAGTGACAGAGGGAACTGAACTTTCCGTGCAGGTTCTGAGAGAGGGAGTAATGCGAGGAGCTATAATAGTATGAGACAGAGCCAGCATTTCCTCTCATCTCTCGAGGGGGACTCTGACAGAAACGATTCTCGTATCTCCTGGCCCTGTTTTGCAGCGGGGGGAATGTTTATGTACAAGAACATTTCTCAATTTGTTCTCTCTATTTGCACTCATGGAGTGTTAACTGAAGATGGGAGACAACCGTGCTGCTGAGAAGAAAGAGTGAAGGAGGAAAGTTTTCCTTGTGAAAAGTAATCCACAGCTGAAGCAGCTACGAGCTTTGCCTTTGTAATGTCACTAGACGTTTGATCACAGCTGCCTTTGGGAGCTGATTGGCGGAGAATCAGCTGGAATTTTCTAAACCTAATCAGGTTTAAAAATGTTTGATCAAGAGGAAAGAACGATTGCTCAGAGGTTGCTCCTTTAGAGCTCATGATACAAAATTGGGTTGTTATATTTAAGTATCAACTTTGTCCCAGATGTTCCTCCTAAAATTCCTTGGAAGTTATTACGATACACGGAATGCATAAATACAGCAAAATTCATGTAGATACTACAGTTTATTCGGAAAGAAAATGAGTTCACTGGCAAATTCAAGATGCAGGAGACTTGTGCATTTAATCTCCTCGCTGTCTAGGAAAAACAATTGAGATATTAAAGAGATCTAATTTTTGGACTCTTTTTACCTATGGGATATAATCTTTAAAAATATCTAAGATGCAAATTAGAGTAAAGCATAACAATGTAAACGTGAACAAGTTACGCGATCGTATGAGAAAGCAAACAGTGGATTTCTGCTGAAACTGACACTTACAAAACGTGCTGCTTAAGCCGAAAGGTTTAAGGAAGTGGTGCTAACAAATGAGAGTTTTAATGCTGCACAGCTGGAAAAGTCATATTACTACATTTATTCAGGATTATGAGATTCAAGACGAAATTCTAAACGGCCAAATTTACCCCAGGCATGCACACACACCTAGAGAAAATCCAGTAGCCTGGGCCGAACAGCGGTGCAATATGGGGCAAATTAGACCACAAACCCCCCGCCCGGGGCAGAGGCTGTTGAGCGGAGCTTTCTGGAACTCAAGAGCCCCCCTCCCATCCGTGGCAGTCCGTCTGCCACCCCTTGTGTGCAGCGACAGGGTTTGTGCACTGCTGAGGAGAATGTGAGCTAATGAAAGCAAAAGCCTGTGTTCACTAGAGTATAAAATTCACATTTGGCCAATGCAGTCTTTGCAATCTGATATCATGAGGCTGCCTGACGCACATACACACATATGCATTGGCACAGGAAAGGGCTAAAAAGAGAGAAAGAGTTGAATAAAGAGAAAAGGCATACGATATTGGAAGGAATATGTCCTGGGATTACGACACGCATCCTCTAACGGCAACGTTTTTGGAATAAAAATATCACAGAAACATCAATGTAAGCATGACAATTGAATCTACAGAGTCAGAATTACTATAAAATCAATATGGAGGATGCAAGTAACTATGTTTACTGATACAATTTTGATTTCAACGATTGCTTAAAGCGCTTCAAGATGGCGGCTATGGCAGAATTGCAGCATCATCTCTGCCGGTGAAGATACAGGAAGGACATCACAGCAGGAAAAACGAGGTATCATGTGACCCCATCTTGATTTCTCTGTGTGTGCGCGCATGCTTTGGTGGCACTTGTTTTTCGTGTTAAAATGAGGCTCCGTCATGACTGAAAAGGAGGTCATTCTGAGGGCAACAAAGTGACATTGTAAACAGACAAGTAACAACGTCCAATCACAATCTCCCACTGCAGAGCTCTGATTGGTTAAAGACTTGTAACGCCACACTATTTTCTATCTCTTGATAGGGCTATTTCACAGTGATGCGCTGTCTTTTATAATAGGTAGCTGATGTGTCAATGGACCTTTATTATTAACATTAAGATTACAGACTGAGACAAATTTGAATGTATAAAAGAAGTTGCAAAACATTCTATGGGATCTTTCAATTAATATAATTGTTAAAGCTGAATGAATAACAATTATAAAAGAATTAGAGAATTAGAAAAAATGCAGTTTTGACTTGACATATAATATTGTATGTCACACCACAAGATATGTCAAACTTTGCAAAAGTATTTTCATATCAACCACCTACGTATAAGTGTTTAGCAAAATAATAATTCCCCAAAAATCGTATTTTTCGCTAATATATAGAGGCTTGGTGGCAAACAAAAGTACCAAAATGTGTTCATATCTGTGGGCAGGAAACTAATCACAATTGCTTTTTAAATCGAAATGTAATACATTCATAAATAAAAAATATACAGAGAATTTAAAGCATTATTGTATGATAAAAATAAATCAGAAAGCCAGGTTCTTGATACACATGATGTCTGTTAAGGGGGCTTAGGGGCTAAGTGTCAGGACAATAGAAGCACTTTCGTTCGGTTCAAAAGTTCAGTTGCATTACAAGCGCATGACCTATTTTCCATGCTGGAAGTTTGGCATCAATCTTCCTCATTCTGCACCCTCCTCCCAATTTAATACACTGCGCTAATCACAATAAACTAGGCCATCAGTTACCACGAATACGCCACCGACCGCTACATACCAGCACTTGTAGGGGCATCGAGACGTTATGTTTATTTATATAATAAATTCTATTACTATTGATTAGGTTCATTAATATTCTGCAGCTGTAGCAAAATAAGGGGAATTAAGACCAATTGTGTTGTTCACCTGGACTCAACTTTGATTTGTTTGAATTGTTCAGTGTTACAAATGAAACAATAAACACTTTAATTATAAAACAGATTCAAACTAATTAATTTTATTATATTACTTTATATTACTTTATATATATATATGTGTGTGTGTGTGTGTGTAATATTATGTATGTGCTGCAATAGTGATCCGGATGGAATGATGTATCATCAGAAATAAAAAATACATTTCCAGACTTCAGAAGCATCAAAAAGACTCATCCACCAGTTTCTCGCACATAAGACGAGACTGATATGAGCATGGATCAAAGGTTACAAAATCTGACCAATCAGATGAGTTAAAGCTAGTTGAGTTTCTTTTTTTTAAGACCTACATTAGACGGTGGTCTGAGTGAATCAGAGGGGCATTCTTGAGAAGTCAGGTTGCAATTACCATCATGGAACAGCAGAAATTACAGCCATACCTTTATGATTGCAGACTGGCGGGTTACACCCGGGCGGCCCCATATCAAAACTACTGTTCAGGTCGGGTTTCAGGGTCACACACACACATACATTCTGATTAAGATTTGCCAAGCACACACGCTTTAAGAGAGTTTTTCAGTAAGTTCCATCAGCCCATATCTGGGTCAGCATAGCATGAGGAGCATAATTACAGAGCAAATGCTGGGCTGAACATTTCTTTCTCCCTCTCTTGAGTGGAGAGCATTGGCGTCGTTCGCTTTATGTAATGGGGTGAAATACAGGGAAGTGTGTGCCTCAGGTGGGGACAGTTCGGTCGAGTGGCTCACT
>JAZGTJ010002225.1:30298-44366 GCA_036877575.1 Botia almorhae | reverse complement strand
TTTTTTAATCAAAGTCACTGAATCTCATCAATTGAGCCGTAATAATTTGAGCACAGATTGCTTTTGTGAACCTGTCACAATGTAATACGGGCTTTGCCAAGAAGCTGTTATTGAAGAATCGAGCCGCACCAATTACACTGAACAGCAAACCTGCAGCGCATTAACAATTTATCCACAGCAGTAACACAGGATTAATCATTTAAAATGTGTTTGCTGTGTAAGCTAGCGAACCGTAATTAACTTAATGGTGTAATGATTACACAAGATGAGCATCACGCTATTAGACTCTGGCACACTGTCTGTTGTGACTGCTGGGTCTGTTTTGATCTTATCCCACTTTGAAATGGAAATCAATTACGTTTAGAGGCAACATATAAGAATAACAGAATGACTGAGTTCTGACTGAGTTCATGCACTTTAATGCACATGAATCAAAAAAACATTGTATGTGTGTAGCTCTGTTTACGTGCGTATTGGCCTTAATGATCATATATAGGGTATTTCCTTATGCACTCTTAGCTAACTTTTAAAATGAATGGTTTGTTTGATACAGATGTGCTTCCTACGCAAGCCTTATACAAACACGCACTCACAAACACTTCACATTCCCTCCATGTCCACACAAAAACATTGACGTCAGTCGCCCTTGGCCTCACACACGTAAACAGCTACACACTACGCAGACACTGTTGGAAATCTGGTTACTACAAATCTTAAATGTATGATCAGTCTCTCCGGCACTTCTTTCATTCTCACACTCTGAGGGGTAATAAAAGGAGATGGAGGATGATTCGGGCCAGAGACTAGACTGATTAGAGGGAAGAAAGTTATCAGACAGCTCAGCGGGATTCTGAGGTAATTGAATCTCAGAAAGTTGTAGTACTGCGCTGACACCACTAGGAGGTTCTTGTAACAATTGGTCCCTCAAGAGACAGTTTTTATGTGTACTTTTAGTTTTTTAAGTCTTTTGTTTGTCTTACATTTTTATGCACTGTTATATGTAAAATAAATGTAATACCCTACTATTGACAAAAATACATCTATGTAAATTTTATACCGCATATTTCTGGATCACAAATTAGTTTACATCTCGCACATACACACATGAATAAAATGCAGTTGTAACCTTAAAAAGCTATTTTTACCTTTTCACCTTTTAAAATGACAGTCAGGTTAAGTCAGTCATACTAAATCATATTTTCGACTTGAAACCAGTTAAATTAGATGTTGCCACATCATGCACATTTTGAGGTTACCTGAGAAAATATTTTTAGTGCAATAAATGGATTTCACTAATGGATTTTATGCATTCCATATAAGCACACATAAAATCTATAGCATGTCTTTTCATCTCTCTCCTTCTGTACCACAAGCTCACACGGTGGCTGCACAAGCTGCGTGTGTTTGTGCTTGTACATGTGTGTGTGTGTGTGTGTGGCAGGTCTCTTTTGCGTCACGGCTGTGTTGTGAGATTGCCGGGGGAGAATCAGTTCTTTTTCTGGAACTTCCTAAAAAGTCTTTCCGCCGAGAGTGATGTAAGCTATTTGTCTCAGTGTTTAACAAACGAGTGGGTGTCAACCTATCTGCTAGATAGAGTTAGAGAGAAAGTGACACAAAAAAGGAGAGAAAAAATGAGAAAGAGTGGAAAAAAAGCCACATGTATACTGTACATACACTGTAAAAGATGAAAAATGCAGTTGTCACAATAAAGTTAGTTCTACTGACCCAAACCTTTACAAATGTTTTTGAGTGTGTCAGGCCAAGTCGGTCGTAACAAATCATACAGTATTCACAATAAAACCAGTCTATTTGCATGTCACCACATGAAGCACATTTGTAGGTTTGGTTACCTGAAAAAAATGTTGATATTTTGTCATATATGAAATATGTTCAGGTAAAAGTTTAGCGAATTTTCAATATTTTTTTCTGGACATGGTACTGCCATGCTTTTTAGATATGTACCATGCTGGTACCATAGTATTCTTGGAAGTAGCCCGGAGTGCCATATAAAATTCGTTTTGGTACCTGGTATCACCATCTGATACCATCAGTGTACGATTGTACCACCACAATACTATCATAAGGGGGTCTCTGCTCATCATTAAGCACTTTATTGTCCCTCCATCTCCTCTGCTCGCCNCCCCCACCCTCTCTCTCTCTCTCTTTCTCTGGCTGATGGTGTCAGTGCATGTGGATCTGCGTCATTGATGAGCAGCGTCTGATTGACTGGGTTAAAAATAAAGAGCAGTGGGGTGAGTGAGTGTGCGTGTGAGTGAATGAATGAACACATGAAGCTCAGAGGCCAGAGATTGTGTTGGGAAGCTGGGGCACGTCTGAGGAATCTGAGGGAAGAGCCAAATGTGAATACACGTTATTTTTAGCAGGATAAAATGAGCTAGTCTTGGGTAACTGTAAAAGTGGAAACAGGAAGATACATAATAGCTATTCCGAGAAGCAGAAAAAGAAGATGGAGAACAGCAATATGTTTTTAATGAGTTGTTGGTTTAAAAAAGTTTTGTTTGCTGTGTTGATGTATTTTTTGTTAGTATGACAAATACTGAAGGATGCATTCCTGTTTTGTAAATAGCCAAAATCCTTTAAGTACATCATAGTTGTAAACATGGTTTGCTAGATCCGATTGGTATTGCTAGTCAGAAGTATGTGATTTCAATTCAAGAGATATTCTTGTTTTAGGGAACATTTAATTGGTTAAAATGATATATTTTACTGTGCAAAATAGGTTTGAAAGCTTGTAATTAATGATTGTGCAAACTGAACATGAATTCAAAGTATAAAAAGAAGTTCTTAAATACTTTTAACATGAAGGTTACATCACTTTACATTTTTTGAGAAAATGATCAACATTCTTTAAAAATGTGTTAAAAGAAAATACAAGTACAAAGATGACACTTCTAAAAAAAAGGCCAACTTGATTATTTAGGTATTTCTATTACCTGGTGGTGACACCAGCAAACCAGTTTTATTCACATTTATGCATTTTGGCAGATGCTTTAATCCAAAGCCATGTAATGTGTATTCATGGTAAACATTTTTAATGTGTTGCCTGGGAATCAAACCCATGACCTTTACTGCTGCTAACACAGTGCTCTACCAATTGAGCTGAGCAGTATCCAAATCTCAACATATGCTGGTGACCAGCAATTCTAATGATGTGCTGGCTAAGTATGGTGACCCATACTTGGAATTTGTCCTGTGCATTTAACCCATTCACATTGTAGTCCTGCTAGCATTGGGGATCGAACCCGCAACCTTCTGGTTACAAGTCTGACTCTCTAACCAGTGGGAACAAATGGGAACATTTGGTGACCGGAAGGTTTATGTCACTAAATGAAAAAAACAAAAATATGAAATCACTTCTAAATATATGTGCTGAAGTAGACCTGAGATGTAATGATCACATTGACTAATTCTCAAGGAGACACATGTACAGCACAGTGTAGCGGTTCAAGCTGTGCACAATCCCACAATGCTAGCTGTTCCCGCGCGTACACAAACAGGGTCGTTCGGTTCTGGCTGTGTCTGTACACAAACACACAAACATCACACACTTTGCCCTCGGAACACTTGCCCACACACGTATTGCACACAGAGAGCTATGAGCAAACGAACACTCGCATCCCTCCCTTTGAGTCTAACAAAGAGTCAGCGCAAAAGAGAAGGTGAGGAAGAAAAGAAGGAGTGAGGGAGAGAAAAACAGCATGGCTGAAGAGGACAGTCATCAGGAGAAGAAAAAGCAAAGCATTTAGAGAGAGAAGAGAAGAGACAGGAAGAGAGAAAGAGCAAGAACTGCAACCGTAGGGGATCATGTGAGAGAAGTGAATCTGAATGAGTAAGAAAAGGAGAAAGTGTGTGTGTGTGTGTGTGTGTGTGCGCGCACTTATGTGGAGTCCACTGTGCATTGAGGGTTTTAGCAGGAGAAAAATGATAGCAGGCGCTCAGTAGTGAGTGTGGGTCATTATCGGCTGAATGGAAGAGGGTTAAAGGAACAGATGGGTGAGAGAATAGTGGAGAAAATGGACTGAAAGATATGGGTCAGTGTTATGCAAGAACTGCTATAGGGCATATAGGTAGGTACACTATATGAAACAGCCATAGATATTGTCATTAGAAATGGATATATAAATGTACATATAAATCAAGTAGCTATACGTAGAAGTCATGATATAGATACAGACAGTTATACAGACAGTCGATGTTTATGTAGATAAGGATGACTGTTATATATATATATATATAAAAGCAAGTGTATATGCTGATATAGAATTATAGATATAGATTGTACGTCTATCACCATAATAAGCCGATCTATTGTACATCAGCTTACAATGATGCATTGAATCGCTTATGTGCAAAAATATTATAATTACATTACATACTATTAAGCATATTTCATTACATCACAGTACAAAACTCATAATTTATGAGTACAAAGACATCCTTTATGCAGCGATAACTTCAAACAGAGTTTTAGTTTTATGTTGAAGCCCTCGTCATTCAGTTTCAGTTTGCTACCGACTGTGCAGCACATAATTAATAACTCGTCTCCTGCTGTACATCTTCATTTGCATAGAAAAGCCCGAAGGTCTTTTGATGTGAAGATGCTTGCTATTCATTTAATGGTGACACAAACCACATTACGCTGTGAGAAATGGCTTTTAAAACAAATTCAAAGTAACATCAGTCACTCCAGCACAATGCGTCTGAATGCGCCTGATGATGTCATCAGATACATCAGAGCCACATAATATTGTTAGTATGACACCTTCATTGCATCACATGTTTACGGTCACCTTCTGCTTCATCCTGTACCTTAGCCTTTACAGTTTACTTTACTCTGGCCCCAAAAGCTATTTAGATTAACTATTTCATACTTAAAATGTATGAATTCCATTGCAATAAATTAAGTATGAAAGTGTCGTGCAAACAAATGATGCTAGAACTTTTTTCCTGAACCATTTTACAATTAGTTTAACTTCTACTGAATGTATGTAAGCAGTTTCCCTCCGGTTCACAGATCACATTGTACTAGCAGGTAAATAGCAGGTATTGTAGAGGTAAACACAGGTATAGTTCACCACAATAACTATGGGCAGGTTCCTTCAAGCCTGACAAGCAGAAAGTGCCCAAATACTTTTTGTCTTTGTTTTGAACAATTAAAAACCTTCAAACTTATGCTTGCTTAAAATAAATGCCACATGATAAAACTATATGATCAAATAAATCAAATAAATTATAAATATATGTTAATATATGGATCTCACCAATATAATGTCACATAAATTAATACATAAATATATATATGCTACCATATTTTATAATAACCTACAAAAATTTTTCATCTGTAATATATATATATATATATATACATATTTCATCTGTAATATATGTGAACAAATACCGGTAAAAAACAGTTTTCTGCTTTGTTTGCATGTACACTTTGTAATGTATGTGTCATTACAGAGAGTGACATTAGAGATGTATACATATACGTCCACATACATGTGCGTGAGAGTGCATGACTGCTGTGTTTGGGAGCATGAATGGGAATAAGAATCAGAAAGAGGAAGTGAGTGGTAGGCAGAAGAGAAAAGCAAGTCAACAATAATGAAAGCACAATGCTTCTGTCAAGGCGTCAGGGAAAGTCTGACAGCTTGTCGTTTTCTTTTTGTCTAAAGCCTGACTTTGTGTCTCCATCTAATTATAATCTGTGTTGTCATAGCAGGCAGTGATGTATTAGGCTGAAGAACTTTCCAGATGCCAGTATAAGGTTAATTTGGGTCTGTCTCTATGACGTCAGTGAAAATGTCTCATGCAGTCTTACTCCTCTTGTCCAATAGGAATTGTTTTAAAGCTCTGGATGCTGTCTTGTTCCTTACGCAGTCACGTCAACTTTATAATTGTTTTATTGTCTTTTAGATGAGACACTCTTCTACTGTTCTCAAAGTTCCCAGCAAACAGCAGCGTCAATTTTCTGTGAAGTCTCTAGTGGACACTTTAGTGCAGCGAATGTGTTCAAGAACAATTCCATGTAATCAAAGCAATTAAAGCCCATTTTTGGAGGGTCTATTGGAACAGACTCTTAGACATAGTCAATGACTCAAAGCAGTCTTATAAGCCAATCCAACAGAGACTTCCTATAATTGCTGCCATAAAGCAAGATGCAGGACTTGTTCCGTGTGCAGGAGAAGTCATCAATAATTTCTCTCGATTTTCCCGAAAGAGAAAGAGCGTAAATTTTTATTGTGTATCTACCACTGTGATTTGCTTTTTTATTTACTGTAACTTAATTTTAAATGCTCATCTTATGAAAAAATGTATACTTGCTCCTGGAGGGCTACCGTCTTGCAAAAGTTTAGCTCCAACCTTAACCAACCCTAACCAAACACTGTTAGGTAGTCGAAACCATGAGCGATATCCAAATTCACATACCGCGGCTGTACATATGCATTTAGCCATTTGGCAGCCATCTTTATCCAAAGCGACTTTGAAAATGAGAAGCAGGTACTTGCATTGAACTGTTGTGTGTAGTATGAATAGATTTCCGGACATACTATATCCAACGTGTTCGCATTGTCATGTGACCCATATTATGGTGACCTATGAGGTACTAATAAACCCAAAAGTAGTACTCAAGTGTTGTTAAACACCTACAAATTAATCATGAGCAATGCATTTCTTAGTACTTTCATCTTGAATGGAAACATCTAGCTCATAGTTCTTTGTTTTATTTACTTTTAGAAATTGGCAGCGTATTATATAAGCGTATCTGATACCTACTTATATAAAAGGCAGTAAACCATCCAGGTGTTTATCAGCTACTCTTGAGAATTCTGAGAATTCTGGCATGCTACTTTTGTGTTCTGACTATCATGTTCTATCTATCTATGTTCTTACAGGTACAGGTCTTACAGTAAGTATGTTTTGAGATTTTTTTTAAATTGACAGGCAGGTGTGTGTGATAAGAATTGGAGCCAGAGGAGCAAGATTTGACTAGATGACGCTGCGCTTAATGTGACAATGTGACCGTTAAAGATGTCCACAAAACTAACACACACTTACTAATTTCACAGGATGTACTGATTTCATGGGTGTTTATAAAGAGTCTCTCTAAACAACTTCCAAACACATTTGAAGACCTGTATTCTAAACCATTTCATGTACGTGCACGCATAACACATTTCTAAATTATTTACCTCAATCCACTGTAAATATTTTATGAATATGCATCAGATTCATTTATGACTGGAGGTGTGATGACAGTTTACTGTAACATGCAGGGCTCCTGATATTAACACGTCAGAATTTGACACAAATTCAAATATGTAAGCGCATACACGCGGGCCGAAAACGCACAAGGACAAAGATAAAACAACGATCAATATTAATAACACATGACTTAGATGTGAGGGATGCAGAGGGGGGATACAGAGTGAAACATCACTGGTAACCCTAAAGACATAAACGGCAAGAGAGACACATTAGACAGTACTGGAGAAGAACTAATCAACCAGTGTGAGAGAAAGCAGAGACCACTGAGGTACCGTGGGNTGATTGTGGTTGCTCGTCATTAGATTCTACTGCAACCTGAGTACAATGCTCTGGGCTTTGTCGGAGCTATTCTCGTACTAGGCAGAGAGCAAAGCTGAGTGAGCTTTGCTTATAAGGCCACATCTTTAACATTAAAACCTGTATCTACTGTTCTGCCCTGCTCCTGTTATTTACTTTACATAAGCACGGCACCTTTAAATTTCTTTAATTGGGTTAAAATTAAATTCTATTTTGTTTTGTACTAATTGCTCTGGATTTTGTTGGGAATTTATCTAAATATGTAAGATATGGGCATTTCTGTAGATGCTTTTCAAAGCGTGGTCATTAAAGAAGTCTCGATTCAGAGATCTGCTGTACTATTGTTGAAGCACTTACATTCATTATTCATTAATGATAATGATATTTTCTTTTAAGGCTACAGCGTCCATTTGAAGTTACTACTTGCCTAAGTGAATGAACTTTGTGAAGTACTCATCGATCCTCAGCCAATCATGTGACAATAAGGTTTGGGTTTAAATGCTTATTTAAAGATTGGCTGTAACTAACAATTCGAACAGTCAAAGGCTAAAATAGTAAGTGTTGTAATTTCAAAATTGTTTTAATCTTTTAATTAATCTTTGTTTCTGATAGAGTGATACAGATAATAATGAAAAATGCTAATGTGGCATGCTATCGCTATGGTTACTAAGGTCAGCACAGCTTTTACCCAGGTTAAAATACATACACTGACAAACTTGTAATGTAACTTTTGTGATTATTTGAAAACTGTGTTGAATTTTTTTTAAATACCCACAACCTCCAGCTTTTAATTTAACTTCCTTTGGGGGTGTTTAAGTTTAATTCTGGGTTCCAGATCCCAACCCTGACACCCCCTACACCCCACTCCAACCCCTCGATACCTCCAGCTTGTTCATTTCTCCTAAATATAGCAAACCAGATCATGACACCGTGTCTAAAGTTATCTGTGCTTTTTATTATTCTGATTTCTCTATGCAACGGGGCCAAGTACATCTGTCGTTGTATGTGGGCTGCCACTGTAGAGCACTCCCTTAGGGCACTACAAAGCCACTCTTGGTACACTAGATGGCATACAGCTTTAATGCATTAGGCCGCTGGCCCGCACTTCAATCAAGCTCTGCGCGCAGCATCTCCCTATAAGTGCAGTCCCATATTCCTCGTTCCACTATCCATGAGTCATATGTCATTTCGTTCCCAGGCTTTTAATTCCTTAAGCTCCTCCCATCCATTCACACGCGTACTTCCTTTTCTGCACTATTCCGATTCTTCCCCCGTCATTCTTTTGTTGTGTTTTTTTTATTGATTCTCGTACTTTCACGCACGACTGTACCACAACCCAAGAGCTGTCAGTCATGCCTTACACTCATCTGCCTGTTGCCGATAGAACAACATACATGAAACATACAACACCATCACACACACTCACACTTCCAGCTGGTAAGTGTAGGTGGAGCAGGGAATGCCTGTTTGTCCAGTCATCTTGTGTTGTTGTGTAGGTGGAGAGGGAGGGAGGAAAAGAACGAGGTGTCTGGAAGATGAGTAAATGAACGAGGTGCTAAATAACAACATGGACATTCTTAGGTTCACTGTTGTCTTTCGGTATGTCTGTCTGTCTTGACCTGTTAGTAAGTGTGTGAACAGGAGAGTGACAGTGTTGTGTGACAATAAAAAATATTTTTTACCCTTTTAATTTGTTAAATATAATAAATTGAAACAAAATCATTTTAGGGTGTGGGGTTCACTCTCGATATAAAAATACTGTAACTTTATTGCTGTCACCTTTTCTTTTTATTAATCACAGTAATTAATATTATATAATGCCTTACGTTATATAATGCTTAACAAATTAAAAAAAAAAACTTTGAGACAAAATGTTGGTAATACTTCATTACCAACATTATTACGACCATTATTTAATGCATTGGCTAACATGACCTAACAATGACAAATATATTTTTAGCATTTATCATGTTAGCTAATGCAAATACGATTGTTTATTGATTACTACTTTTGATTTTAAAATGTTTAATTTAACATTAATTAAGATTAATCAGTGCTGTATAAGTATTGTTTTTGTTAGTTCATGACTAATGTTAAAAAATAGAACCTTATTGTAATGTGTTACCAAAATGTTTATAAATCATTTCCACAGATCTCCTGAAATAACTTTGCCAACCTCTGTTTAAAAACCCAGAACCAGCCCAAAGTGTCAAAGACTTGTCTAAACATCCCCATCTGAAAGTTTAGATTAAATTAAGGTTTAATCTGTACCCAGGAAGCTGCCCATAAAGATGTAGAAAACGCGTTTCTGGTGTCGGCTGATCTAGAGTGACTTTTCCCTCAGCAGTTAATGACTGTATGTAGTTCTTTAGTCATCTAAATCCCTCACGATAATGTCATTGTTTAAACTTAAAATCTTTATATTTGAAGTCATGACTTATGTGTCTCAAGAGCATAAATTCTCCTCGGCAAACAATGCATTTGCTTGACTGAGGCAACTCATTAACAATGCGGAGGAAAAAACTCCGAAGGGACTCCGTTTTAACGCCAAGAAACGAGTGCCTGTTTCGTATGCCTCGTGCACTACTCCTCGCCTGTTCTCCGTTCAGTGATTATCTGGCTGCGTGCCTGTGCTCCCCCGCCCTTCCCAAACTACGTCTCCACAATCGTAGTCCTACCACGTAACTCTGAGCTAAGACGTCTGACTTCCTCGGTCCAAACTGGTACGCAAAGGCCCTCCCTTTCTCTCTTCGCCCCGCCTTTTCCGTTTGCCACCCTCGTTTGGGCTTGACCCGACTGGTGACGTAGAAGAGATTCCGTGGTGCCCACAGCCGTAGGCGCGCGCAGCGTTCGGGTATAAATTGGGCCCGGGACCCATCATTCGCCACTCTCTCAGTCGCTCCGACTCGGGAACCAGAGCATCAGCGGAGATAGCAGGGAATCATTCGCTATTCAGGCTAACTCGCTTTCGGCTTTGGTTCGGAATGGAAACATCAACTTTTACGCGGAGCCAACGCAGCTCCATTGCGCACAACCTGAAGAGTGAGTTTCTGCTTCTTTATTCATCTGTTGTCTGCGTGTATATTAGAATGTCTGTAAAGTTTCTCAAGTGTTTACAATTTGGAAAATTGCTGTCTTTGAAAGTATTTGAAGGAGTTAGAATATGTTTAAATTGGCTGCCAGGAATTTGCTTAGTTTTACGCGGCAACAGTGGATGTCTTTTGTCTTTGTTGATTTTGTACGTTATTTTATTAACGCAAAGTGTACGAATTGCACGGATATATTTGAAGATTTTCGAACTTATAATTACATTTAAATGTCTATTAAATGAGATTTAGGAGATACTCAGAACTAGTACGCATACGTGGGAATTCGTTTAGAGCTAGATTTTTGAGCATTTTATAAAAGCAATAGTCATTATTATTGCTTATTATTATTATGTGTTTTGCATTTGATCACTGTATGATTATGTTTTAGATATTCTTATGTTAAAATATATACAAATATTGTTCTACATGAATGTGCGTCGACAACCGTGTTAGTTTCAGCACTAAAGCTGAAGGACAGCTCCCTCTTTGACGTTAAGCAGGAAACGCGCTTTAGCCAATACGAAACATTTTGTAAAGTGACGCGCAACTCTCTTTTCACCAGGCGCTTTCTCGCTCTGGCTGGTAGTCTGGCTGGTCGTGGTAAAACCCGTGCCTGCGCAGAACTGCCCTCACCGGTGCGTGTGTTACCCGACCCCCATGACAGTGAGCTGCCAGGCGCAGAACTTCACCATCGTGCCCAGCGGCATGCCCTACGAATCCCAGCGAGTTTTTCTTCAGAACAACCGCATCACTGAACTGAGAGTGGGGTCTTTTGCTTTTGGCACACAGGTAAGACAATGTCTTTATTTATATGTACATGAACATATAAACTTTTAAATTCGTAAATATGCTTTTAAGTCTAGAAATATGAGTAGGGTACCTTTGATATTTACACAAGATAAATGTCAATTGTATAGACGTGTGTTCTAATTATTTTGTATTTTTTCCCAATATCTTCACCTCATTAAACTTTCCATCCTCCTCTTTTTCACTCCTCTTCCACTCTTTTTACCTTTTGCTACCATATTCCGCCTTTCAAATTTCCTTCCCATCAATTCACAACTTTCCAGGTGTTGTGGCTCTTCTCCAACAACATCACCTGGATTGAGGCCGGTTCATTCAGTGAGCTTCGTGATCTGGAGGAGCTTGATCTGGGCGACAACCCCAACCTGCACCGCCTTGAGGGTGGAGCTTTCCGTGGTCTGGAGAAGCTCCAGAGCCTCCACATGCACCGCTGTCGCCTGGCTGCCCTTCCCCACGACATCTTCCACAAGCTCTACAGCCTGCAGTTCCTCTACCTGCAGGAGAACCAACTCCACTTCATCCAGGATGATCTCTTTGCTGACCTGATCAACCTCAGCCAGCTCTTCCTGCATGGCAACCGCATCCGCACTCTGTCTGAGAATGTGTTCCGTGGTCTGGTCAACCTCGACCGGCTGCTGCTGCACGACAACAGGGTCCGTCAGGTGAACCGCCGTGCATTCCGTGACCTGGGCCGGCTGACCATGCTCTTCCTCTTCAACAACTCCCTGGCAGAGCTGCCCGGTCAGGCCATGCGTGACATCGCCTCCATCGAGTTCCTGCGGCTGAACAACAACCCCTGGGCCTGCGGCTGTGAAGCTCGTCCTCTGTGGGAGTTCTTCCGAGGTGCCCGTTTATCCAGCTCCGAGGTGCTGTGCGCTTCCCCCGCTTCCCGTCGTGGACAGGATCTGCGCTTTCTGAGGGAGATGGACTTTGCTCTGTGCCCCCTTCCCGACCCCGGCTCTCTTGCTGGCTCAACCACCACTACCTTCAGCACCAAGACCCGCTGGTGGTTCTCAAAGCACAAGCCTGTCAGCTCCTCCAAGGGCATCTTCGAGAAGAACTCTGAGACCAAGGCGTACCCCTTCACTGGAGGAAAATCCCAACATCCCTCTATCACATCCACGTCCACAAAATATGAGCTCGGAGAGGAAGAGGCTCTGCTCCCCAAGCTTGACCCAGAAGAGTATTGGGCCAACTATGGCAATGAAGATGCAGGCATCACCTCCCTGCGCTGTTTTGAGCTGGACTGTCCTCCTGAATTTGACTCTCTGCCACCCTCTGCTTCTTCTTCTCGCTCTTCATCTTCCGTTCTCTTGCTGCTTTCCATGGCTGTCTTGACTGTGTGCACCCATCTTCTGTTTGGTTGAATCAATGTATCTTCCCTCACACCCCTCATTTTTCTCCTCTCAGGAGGAGGGAATCCCCAGTTGCTCAGTTTAGCTTTTAAATGCCTTGATTCCTGTTTACCATCAGCCTCATCTGTATCTCTGTTCTGTTCAGTTTGAGCCTCTAGTTCTTTGCATCTAGAGGGCACTAATACTGATTTAGGATACAGTGGGTAAACAAGGGAACGTTGGGCGGTACAGGCCCTTTAGAGAAAGAAATGTTGTTCATAGGGCTTGGTTAGCGACGCTGATACACTGTCCTTCATTTTTGAGGACATTTGTATTTAAAGCCATCTCTGTCAGTCAGTGCAGACAGAGGATATGAATCTCCATCTTAGGTTTACGTACAATATTTGTATGCTTCTAACTTCTCAGCAAATTCTCTAAGTGCTTCTATGATAGTTGTAATTATAGCTTGTGATGTCACTTCGACACCCTCCAACTTTCTAGTTAATGCTGTCAGCGCTGAAGCTAGTTGTTACTGGTAACAGTAGCATTGTGAGAAAAGCAGTAGGTTCCATTTTGTGTTGAATGCCGCGCTCGAATGTACGATCGTATCATTTCTGAAGAGCCTCAAAGTCATTCAGGCTAGAATTGGAAAAAAGGAACAGAGCAAAACGAGAGACGCAGAGAAAGTGCAGTGCATTGAGGAATTTCAGAGGGCTGTAAAACAGCTCGAGGAGTTGGCGATCTCTACAGGGAGAGAGAAAGCGTGCGAGAAAGACAGAGAGAGAGATTGAAAGGGAGATTTTATTACATCACCTAGCAGCTATGACAGCAATTAGCACTTGTGTAAATACGACATGTTGGCAGAGGGAGCTGTAAATAGCGCTGTGAATGGCCTTATGTTCATCACTGTTCTGATTGGCCATCAGTGTCACTGTGAGTGATGTCAAGTGTGATATTTTTCTGTGGCCAGTGCATGGAAAGATCAGTCAATGGCAGACGAGTGAGTGAAATGTTCTTTTTGGTGTTTCTTCATGTCTGAATGCGGTTAAATGCTGTTAACGTGTTTTGTCATTACTTTGAAATAGATTCAATGTCTGTCCCAGTCTGTCTTCATTCGTTATTCCAAATTTCACATTTCCAAAAACCCATTTTTTAACTCTCTGCTTGAACCAGTCAGTCAATAACCAAAACATATTTTAAAAAACTGGCATTATGCTAAAACAAGAACAGACTGCAAAGGCAACCCAATATATA
>JAZGTJ010002225.1:0-24064 GCA_036877575.1 Botia almorhae | reverse complement strand
AAAACTAAAGACGAAAACTTTGCCAAACTTATGATTTTACTTTAAGAATTTTGAATTATACCAAAAACAAATTACTTTATACAGTGCCGGAACATCAATTCTCTTTGTAGCCTTATTTCTCTGATGTTGAGTATTTATAATGCGTATAATAAAAATATTTAATTATTATTTTAAATATTTATATTTTTTGAACACATCATGTTTTAAATCATGTACATCACAAAGGACAATCCTGATTGCATACAGGTAAAGGTTTTAAAATAATTTCCTAAACTAGAAATTTCTATGCGCCCCTCCCCCCCAGCGCCATCTGGTGGCCCCCAAGTGGGCCGCAGCCCACAGTTTTGAGAACCTCTGCTTTACAACGTCTTCAGACAAAGTGAAATATAAATTTTGTCCACAAGAGGACGGCATTGTACAAATAACGTATTTTCGACGTTTATGATACTGTTTTGCGTTATACTACTGTTTTGTGACCCTTGTAATACAGCCAAGATGACAAATGAAAGTGAAAACAAAATAGTATTTATATTAATTAAAATATAAAGTATTAATATAAATTAATATAAAGTATTTATGTTAATTTAAAATATAATATGATGTTACAAATCATTCTAATGCATTCTGGTTGGCTACACTATATTTTTACACTTTGACTCATTGTCATCTTATGGCATTTCAGGGTATTTATGCTTCCTGTATATTTTACAGTAAACTACAGTAACACGGACATCTATCATGGTGTTTGTGTTTAGCTTGTGTTGTAAACAGAGCCGTAGATTTGTGTTATTTGCTCTACGAGGCAGTGTGACAGATGTTGGTCAGATTTGTGGGGATGTTGGCGGGTGGTGGGGACGTTTATCTGTAAAACTCCTTCTGTCTCGTTAATCCTCAACGCAACACAAGCGTTAAGTCTGTCTGTCTGTCTCGCAGTCAGACGCACGTATTTAATATGTCACTGTGTCACATTTTATCCTTCATTAAGCTGTTTATGTCTGTCGGTTTGTACAGGCTATGAAGTATTAACACTCGTTTACTATTTAAAAAGCATGAACCTTTTAAAAGCGTTAATGTTGCTAGATCCAGCCATCCTAAAGATAATGACCAGACACCGTTACACTGTCATCAACACCTGAGATTTCAATGAGTTTGACACGTCCAGTCAAATACTCTCCTGCGACTTGTCATTGGTCGCCTCGGTGTGATTGACAGCCAATCCAGCGAATGAGCTCACGGGAGGGCGGAGACGGCAGGCTGTACTGGGAGGCTCGTGGCTATGGAATAGAGCTCGTGCCGCTGAGCTGAGTTGGTTGAAATACGTTTAACCTGCGGTTAGCTTTCAGCTACTCTTACTTTATCGAGCTATCGCGACTGAAAATAGTCTTTACAGAAATAATTGGTGATTACCGAGGGGAGCCAATACACTAAACTGCTTTTTTATGCTTGGATGCGTACAGAAATCAGGCTAAAGCTTCGTAGTTTGGAAGCAGGCTAACTGGCTAGGTGAGCCGTCGGTAAGACCCCACCACCCAAAGATTGAAACGGAGATTAAAGCCATCATCTAATCTATTCAAGAGGAAAACCAGTGCTACATACACCAACTCTTCAAACCAGCGACGCCAACAAAGTGACAGGTAGGTTGCCAACGATGTTATTTCATTTTAAAGTGAACACTTTTTAAAAAGGGCAGATATAATGCTAGCTGTCATGCTAACCGACCTGCCCAGTTGTGCTACGATTTGGCATTATATATCGATTACGAGAGTTTATATGTTAAAATTAATCGATTTTCTTTACACGTGAATCGATTTTCGCCACTTCTGTTCATTGTCATTCGTTTAGTTGCGGAGTAAGGCGTGTTATTAAGGCTGTGACCACAGAGACCCTTTACAGTAACGCGTACTGACTGGAGTGTTTGAGTAATAACGTTAAATATGGCGATTGATAAATCTTTTTGCTGCAGTTATACTAAAGTTATCGATTGAGGCCACACAGCGAATCCGAGCGATGCCACCGATCTGCCCGCGAGCTCGGAATCGGCGGATTCATGTCCGGGCCTAAACCGATGACAACAGTGCAGCTGCAGCGAAACACACCCAAAAGATAAACACAGCTCAAAAATGAGACCTATACACCACGCACGGTGATTCATTTGAGCTCCTACATCTTCTCACACGTTTATAATGAGCTCACGTTTTTCAGTTCTGCACGTTTTGTATTTTAGTCATATATGAGCAATGTATTTTCATCAGGTCACCTGCTTACTGATGGCATCTTTTAAATTCAGTCATCAATGAGTAAAAAATAGAAACCATTGTTTTAAAATGAAATCATCATAAAGTATTAACTGGGTTATCGAAAATGAACGAGTCACGTATGATTAAAACACAAAATGAAGAATATGAACGTGTGCTTGAAAATTAAACGATTCCTGGCTGTGTGCCAGTGTCTGTCCCACTGTATTAGGCCGTATAACTAGCTATACCAGCTTACATAGTGTGTTTGTTTTATAATAACGCCACGGAGTGCAAAGGGGCGTGTCAGATAACTGGAAAGGAAAGTTCAAAAGGCTGTATATGAAATTCTCTCTCTCTTTCTCTCTTTCCCTCCCTCACCCTCTATTATTTCAAGACAGTTTCCTCTCATCAAAGAGAGTAAATGCTTTGCTTTACTGTCACCATTTGAATTTGGCAGGCGTTTAAAGAGTCGTGGGAAATGCAGGTTGCCTCAGTTGGCAGGGAGTGTGATGCCACATGGCTTTAGATTTCAGTCATTCTGTTGTGTTAGGGAGCAGCGAGGAGTTGAGAGAATGTATATGAAGAGGGTTTAGTGAAGTGCAGGAATGAGAACCATGGAATTTGTTTCCATTGCTCTTTAAATTGTGCAAATTGAAATTGCAATTTAAAATACTTTTATAGAAACAAATACAATTCGCATACAAAAGTGCCCATATGTCGCAAAATGTCACATGAGGTGGTTCAGTCTTGAATATTGCGCAAGACTGCAACGGAAACTGTTTCATATCATTTACAGGTCACCTGGCCTCAGTGTTGCCAACTCTGGTTTTCTCGCAAAATTGGGCTAAGCTGTTGCTGTGGGTTGTTTTATTTTATGCAGGTTAAAGGCCTGACGTATTGTATGAATTTTAACCCCTGGTTCCCCCCGAAAAGTGATTGTGAATCCAGGGAATGTCATTGAGTTCCTTTTGGGCTGGTTTTCTTATGAAAATCTGGCAACCCTACCTGGTGTACATGAGTCACATGATCATAAATTTGAATGTTGCTGTATGTTTGGAATGACTTGTGAGAGGAAAATACGTTTTAGTTGCATAACTTCCGTTAATGGAAATGCTGTCATTTCGCAATCGTTATTATCGATATTTAGATAATATAATATATAATATAATAACTTTCTTTATTGAAAACTAGCTGTATAGTCAGTGTTACCCCTGCTGTTATTTTAAAGGCTATTAAAAGTGTGAAATTGACTTTCTGTTTCATCTACTGTTTGACAATACAGCTCCAGGGTAATTAGTCACATGATGTTTACAGCTCAGGTGATTGGCTCATAATATATTTTTCAAAGCAAAGGTGGCTGAAAGTCGTCTGTGGGTCACGGTTCAATTCATATAATGACTATTAATTTTCATGGCTGTGGTCAAATAGGTTCAGATCTTTAATGATGGCATCTCTAATGTAGATAAAAAATGCATAGCCATAGGTATACAGAGTATGCAGTTGTAAGACTTGACATATTTCATGACGGTCTCATATGTATATTGGAGTATGTTGGTTTCATGTCATCCCAGCAGATGCATGGCTTTGTCCTTACCTGAACACACAAATGTTACGTAGAAATTGTCATACAAATCAGTGAAAATCTTGACCGTAAAATTAAATCATGTACTTACTGTCCAAATTAATTATGCCAGCATTTCAGTTACATCAAATCCCATTAGTTTCTTGCCGGTCTCATGACTAAACGTTATGACTGCATAAAGCAAGCAAAAACCGGATTTGATGGTAACGACATGCTGCCATATTTGATTTAATCAGACTGCATTCTACACAATTGAGTTCTGAATAGGTCTTTCAATTACAAGATAATTTGTCCCGAGGGATACTACCATTCTAAACGTGTGAATCTCGCATGCGTACAGATGCAATATTTCACTGGTGTTCACGTTAAGATTTTTAATGATTACATAAATATGGACTGGGGGATGGGAATAAGAAAATGGTTTGAGATTTAGGGCTGAGAGAGGATATGTAACATTGGGGAAATGCTAAATTTAAATTTGACACATTCATTATCATGTTAAAGCGCTCAAGTGCGCACAAAGCGAGCCACAGCGAAAGTAACATTTATGAATGTTTTAGAAAAACAGCAGTTTGTGGCGAGTAGTCCTGGAAATTAATTTTTAAAAGATATACAGTTTTTATGTTCTACGTTAAATACTTTAGCTTTCCTGTAGCTCAGTGGTTAGAGCATGACATTAACAATGCCGAGGTCATGGGTTCGATCCCAGGGATTGCACATACTCAGAAACTCATACTCGACTGCCAAATGTAAATGTATTAATTTATTTGTCTTGCCTATGGAGTCAGAATATTTGTTTTTGATCACAACAATAGATTCCGGTTAACTCACACTGGGCGTGAACAGTGTGTTTTTCCTTGTTCAACAATAAAAGCTGAACATCTAATGAGATTCCTGAGCCTTTGCACTACCCAGTTTGCCGCTTTGATGAACTGCATTGTTCACATACACACATCCCTTTGTAAGAGCACACTGCATGCGCTCGCTAAGTTAGACAGCCTTGAGGCTTTGCAAACATCCAGACATTACGTTTGTTTGCATATATTTGATAGTGAAAGCTTGTGTGATGTCATCTCTCCAAGGTTGACAAAGAAACTGGTTGGGGATTGGCAAACAGATGTCTCTGTAATTAAGGTACACTGGTCTCAAAGGAAGGATTAAAGAGGAAAGAAAATATATCCGAAATCATTTAGGAAAAGTACATGGCTAAACAGCCCGAAATTGCGACCGTCTTCATACTTATCTGTTTATTTTTTATATGCTTTACACATCAACTTCTCTGTCTCCAGTATAGCAATGTGTAGCAAACAAACATTTACCCAGAATTCAACACAGCGTGATATCAGCTTCACATTCTCTGTGTAGTCTTTCTACAAGTCTCTCACAAATGTAATCATTTTCCCTCATAAGAGTTTTTTATGGGAAATCCCTCCGTTACACAGTGCACGACAGAAGTGTTTTGTGTGCACTGTTACTGCTGCGTGACTTAGGGAAAAATATGGAATAACGTTCTTTATTTGTAAAGTGGTGGCGCTCCTTAATTTTCAGTGTAAACCCCTAAACTTTTGCTGGTGCTCCTAACTTTTCATCCTACCACATACATTAAAATTTGATTAAATATTAAAGGATCATTTCTGTTTTTTTGCTCTTTTACATGGTTGTAGTCACTTGATGGTTAGTAAAATAACCTTTTTTCTTGTCTAATCCATGTGGTTTCTGCTTCAGGGCAGTCTGTATTATGGGTTATATGTGACTTGCTAATGTTAACCACAAAAAATGCATGGTCTATAAGAACATATATTAAAAGAATCAATGCTTTTGAGTGTCTGAGTAATTTCTGCTCGAATAGCTGATGTCTTCTGTTGGCTCACAAGCCTAATTTTCTTTCCTTTGTGTATTTCAGGTGCAGTTTATTACCATTCACAAGTACTCTCTAGAAGGGCCCATCATTAGATCAGAGGACCAGTCCATGCTAACTCTATGTGCATATGATCCTCTGACAGAAGAAAGAGCTCCACACAGTCAGAGAGGGAAGTGTAGGCATGGCTAAGGACAATGCCCTGAGACCACGTCCCCCAGAGACCTTTATGTAGCGCCGCCTCATCTGCCAAAAGACGTCAGCTGGGCCTGATGCGTTCAAATTTATACACATAAGGAGATCCTTAAAGTGTCTCAAGTCAACCTTTGCTCCTTCCATTGTTTGCTCTTTGCCCTAAGGGCCATATAATCATCTGATCACCCTGAGCTTCTGTTCCGCCTGCTTCCAGAGTTTTCATTTTGAAATCACTCCACAATCCAAGTTCCTATTAAAGCATTGGGATGTGTATGAGCTAAGTGCTGCTCTCATTTTTTTAGCCTGTGAAACATTCCTTTCAGGATTCTTTTGAAGGCTGAGATCTCGATCAGCCATGTGGGTGTAAACCTGAAGCTGAAGGCCTACTGATTTGTTTTGAAGATATTTTGGCCAGTTGTGCATAGCTCATTGTCACCTGTGAATCAGCAATGCTACGACTTCGGAATGTAGCACTTCAGACTCCATTTCCCAGGATGCAACGTAACACACTGTGGTTGAAATGAAGGAGAGACATTTCTACATTTTCTGATAGTGTGGATGGTGGAGGAGAACGTCTTAACAGTTTTGACTGCCATCTAATTCCCTCATTATCTTTAACACCTTTAAAACTTCACAAAGACTTTTTTGTGGTTTATTTCCCAACTTAGCTTTTTTACTGCTGAAGATAATTAGCAATGCTTTTGAAATATATTATGACCATGTAAAGAGATTTATAAGAGTTTATCAGAAACATACAGCTCAAATATTCATTTAAAAACGTTTTATGAACTGCTCTCCTCTACCTCTTCATTTCATACTGTAACACCAAATCGTTCTAATTTTGTTGCTTTTAATTTTTGTGATCAGTTCGATTTCTGTTCTCAATGTTTCCGCTGTGAAACATTTTTCTTTTTTTTCCCTTGTAATCAATTGACTAGTCATAAATCAAAGAAGGCTAAACATTGTATGCTTTAAAGTGCATGACCAAATAAGTGGTGCTGTGCTTTACCATATTTATTTAATATTTCATTTTTAATTTTTTAACTCATAAATACCATCTTCAGAAATTAGGGATTTATAAAACATCTTTAGTTTAATTATTATTTTTTTTTAATCTTTTAATTTTTTTCTTTAGTTTCTCCATTTATTTACTATTGAGGAGGATTTGTTAACTGTTGAAAGTATGTTCACATTGTGGCCTTTTTATGTAACGCTGAAAGGACGACGAAGTCTCCCTTAGCCTATACGTTTGTGCTGGCTCATCACAAACACACTCACAAACGGATAATTTAGAGGGACAAGCTGCAATCCCGCCCCTGGGTGATGCCGAGCAGCAGCATGAGCGGGGGCGTGTCTGGACCCACGTCCCCGCCCCACCCCACTGTAACATCTAGACCTCTCCGGCCGAGTCGCTACGTGCCCGTGTCTGCGGCAACAGCCTTTCTGGTTGGAGCAACAACGCTCTTTTTCTGCTTCACGTGAGTACACACTTGTGTACAAAATAAACACATTAACAAACTCTGATTGCTACTGTCATGGCTAAAATCCATTGAAATGAGTGCGTCAACAAAGCTTATGAAAGTTCATAGCGCAACATGGCGGTTTTAGAGGCAAAGAGAAATATAAGCATGTTTTATCTTGACTCGCTCAGAAGTATTAGTTTTTTTTAACTGATGTACCCTTACACCAAGATATTCTTTACATGTGATGTTCTGTGATGTTAGTAATAACAAAACTCAATGTGAAAAAGTTGTGGTGGCTTTAGTTAGCTTGTTAGATCAATTCCCTGTTTGTGAAGCTTTCAGGTGGTCATCGACTCTGTCTGTGAATGGACTGCAAGCAGGAAGTCTTTGTGTTGTAGAGTCAGAGACAAATGTTATGGGGAGCAAGCAACCTGCCAGTTTAATCTAAAACAAAATTAGGGAAAATAAAATAAAAGGAAAAAAAAAGTTTTGTGTGCAACCTGTAATTTACAATAGAGGTGTGTGTTTGTTTTAAAGGCACATTTAAACTTTACACAGGATTTAAAAAACACACAGGTAATGATAATGTTGTGGCAAAAAAGTCTATACAACATTATGGGGACACCTTTGATATCATTGAGATTTGCGGTGCAGTGCATGTGTAGGATTGTATGTATTTTTTAGTTGTTTACACCACAGAAACTTTGAAGTCATCTGCAAAGTTACCTGTTAACTTACCTGTAAAGGAATGTGATGTTTTGGATTAATATTTTGATTTAACACACAAACACCGTGTCTACAGAAGCTATTGTATCATCACACTGAGTAGCCTGTATCATAACTGGACAAACACATATATCAGTTCAATCTGTGTTCATGCAGAACCAGCATGTGTAATGCAGTGAGACCAGTGGCTGTGACACACTTTGTTTTCTGTTGAATTTGAGATCATTCGCATCAGCTGCTTGTTGACTACTTTTGCATTGCAATTCCTGAAGTGTCACCTGTAAATTAAGCAGATCGCATGCCAGAATTGTCAGTAAAACAGAATTTTTTTGAGTCGTTTTATGCTGTAATAAACGGCAACCAAAGCAAATGTATTTCTATGAATGGCACAAATAGCTATTATGCCAAAGGAAACTTCCAATTGGCACATGAAAAAATGCCGCAGGGGCTTGAGTCACATGCTGTAAAGTCACGTTCATTTGTCATTTGCTCTCTGATCCCTCATTTCTCACCAGCCCGTCAGATTTAATGTTCTGATGAATTTAAATGGATCTCCTTCTGCCATTAAACACCATGTCTTCCATATTTTTGTCTTTTTTCCACTTCTTTTTTTGTATTCTCTTTATTTTCAACGTCATTTCTTAACATCATTTGAAACCGATCTCTCTGCTAAACCCATATTGTGGAGTTTGTTGTACCCTCTCTCTCTTACCTGAGAGATAAAGTCAGATTACCAGCATCTGTTTATATTTTAGCTCATACAGTTGTACTGTCAGCTGCATTCGTGCAGTACAAAATATTGGTCTGTGTTCCCTTGGCATCCAGTTCCCATAAATCAAGACTCTGAAACGCACTACTGTGCTCACAAACAAAACTGTACTTACAGTATATACAGCGTATAAAACAGGTAAAGTCTGTGGTTTATAAATTGATGTATTTATTCCTCTCTGTCTTTAGGTGTCCGTGGCTTTCGGAGCAGTTTTCCGTTGCTGTGCCCATTTACAATGGCATTATGTTTCTGTTTGTGTTGGCCAACTTCTGTATGGCCACTTTTATGGACCCTGGCATCTTCCCCAGAGGTAGAACAGCATAATGCTTAATATAAATTGTGTGCTTGAGCATATGGTGACTCAAATGTTTTGCTGAAATGCTTAATCAAATTAAATAGAGTTATATACAGAAAGGCTTAGGCTGCTTGTGTTTGTGTGCGTGTTTGTGTTTGTGTTGTAGCGGAGGAGGATGAGGACAAAGAGGACGATTTTCGGGCTCCTCTCTACAAGACGGTGGAGATTCGAGGCATTCAGGTGCGGATGAAGTGGTGCTCTACCTGCCGATTCTACAGACCGCCGCGCTGCTCGCACTGCTCTGTGTGTGACAACTGTGTGGAGGTACAAACACACACCTTATTCCAGTAATCTAGAGTGATTGTGCATCACTATGACTGCAAAATGCATGAATGCAAAGTCATCTCCAGGCCTGGAAAGTCAATAAAATTAATAAAGTAATAGAGAAGTTCTGTAGTTAAAATGAATTGTTCCCTTTTTATAATATTTAGTGACTAAAAATTTCGTTAATCTAAGCTCTGTAAAGTTTTAATAAAACCTTTTCTAGTATCACGAACCACTAAAAATGTAAATTAATTTATCAGATAATGTAGGCGGCAATAATATAAATATAAACGTTCCATCTGTTGTTCGTTTCCTTTTTTTTTCCTTTTTACACCACTGTGTCTTTTTGCATTTTCTTTAAGGTTAAATCCTCCTCATTAATCTGTGTATCCACTCTTACTTTGTAGGCTACATTAATCGATTCTCATTAATTAAGTAAAGAAGAGTTTTTGCTGTGGACGGCTTAAGTACTTAAATTCTCTCTCTCTCTCTCTATCTAACTATCTATCTATCTCTCTCTTCCTGCAGGATTTTGATCACCACTGTCCGTGGGTTAATAACTGCATCGGCCGGAGGAACTACCGTTACTTCTTTCTGTTCCTGCTGTCTCTGACGGCTCACATCATGGGCGTGTTTGGCTTCGGTCTGCTCTTCATCCTGTACCACACTCAGCAGCTGGACAGAGTGCATTCAGCTGTCACGTATCCTTATGTTAACAGTGTGCTTCCTTTTCTATAGTAGACTGGTTTGAGGGTTATTTAATTGACTAGTTACAACATAATGCTCAGTGTGGATAAGTTAGGATAGTTAATGACCGCCGAAGAAGCATCATCATGCCTTCCCTGTCAAACTCCCATGACTGAGACACACAATTTACTTGAATTGTATTAGGCTTAAATGTCTTACAATAATGCAAGAGACTCCAATAAAGAGAAACAACAGAAGATTTTCAATATTGAGATTGTTGTATGAATTTGGAGATGAGCTGCAGTTTTTTGGAGAGATGTTAATGTGCACAGTCAAACAGCGTGCTGTCAGCCCACTAAAAACATCTTAAATGATCTCTTTTTGAATGTATATGTTGATATGTGTATATATGTATAGATATATGTATGTAAATGTGTATGCATATAAATAGTGTGCGTTGGTATGAATAAGTATTGCTGTTGCCTCCTTGACCCATTATAAGTATGGCCACCATGTGCGTCGCTGGGCTTTTCTTCATTCCAGTTGCAGGCCTCACTGGTTTTCACGTCGTCCTGGTGGCAAGAGGCAGGACCACCAATGAGCAGGTGTGTAAAGTGTGTAAATATCTGAGGGAAATGATAATTGTGACGCGCACATCGTAATCTTCTGTTGTCTTGTTTGTTTGTGCTGTCAGTCCTGTCAGTAATCATGTTGTGGTGGAAAACTGGGATTAAAAACCTATTTAGCAGTTTTATAATCCCGGAAAATATGATTTTCTCTCAGTCCTCCTCCTTCATCCTAAATCAGTCTGTTTCCTGTGGTGGAAAACTGGGATTAAAAACCTATTTAGCAGTTTTATAATCCCGGAATATATGATTTTCTCTCAGTCCTCCTCCTTCATCCTAAATCAGTGTGTTTCCTGTGTCCATATCTCTTGATTTAGTCTGTACAGAAAATATGCAGAGATGTCTTGTTGGTAAGATAGGTTGGTTGTTGTAGGTTGATTTTTCTGGATTAAAGTGTGAAAACTTCGGCCTCTTGGTACCCTAAAAACTGCTCTGCATCCCAACCATCGCTGTAGCAACACAGTGTGAGTCTGAGGAGGCATCTGTTTGTCTGACCAGTGGCAGGTGGAGAGAGTATTGTTTTGCGACTTCATTCAGTAATGCTGGTGGTGCAGAAACGGCACCCTCCATCTTTGCGTGTTCTTCACACTGACAGTGATTTATAGAAACAAAGTGACTGAAGGTCATTCGTTTTCATTGAGAGGGTTCAAACTCAGTTCAACGTTATGCAAATGCACAGCTGCAACTACCAGTGAATATGCAAACAATGCAGCTACTGCCTGATGCAACTGAGTGGGAAGCTGTTGAATATGTTGACTTTAGATACAGTTACTGAAAGATAATAACTTGCTTGTCAAATCTCGTTTGGCAGGTGACTGGAAAGTTTAGGGGAGGGGTGAACCCCTTTACAAACGGCTGCTTGAGGAACGTCTCGCACGTTCTGTGCAGCTCACAGGCACCCAGGTATTCCTCTACTTATGTGCTGCGTACGCTGTTGCTTTTGAAGAAGTATGGTTTTGTTTCTGATTCAGGTGTTGAAACGGTGTTCTGTTATTATCTGTCAGGTATCTGAACAGAAAGAGGAAAACTCAGACAGTTTCCGTTCAGCCTCCTTTCCTCCGACCACAGCTCACTGAAGCTCAACTGGCCGCCAAAGTCCTCGACAACGGTATCCAAGGAGATCTACATCGGGTAGGAAGTCTGCTCATTTTTCTTTACTGCTATACCGCAGTGATATCACAGCTTTCAAATCTTTGCCTTGACTAATGCGCTAAATATGTTAATCACGTTTTCAATTAAATATGCAGAGAGCTGTCAACACCGAGCCAAAGCTTTAAGCATTACCACTGCCACGGATGTACAGATTGTCCTATCTGAGCCAAACATCCCTAGGTCAAAAAGGGCATTACAGTATTTTGCTAGCAGCCAGTTCCAGTTCCCTTCTCTGGCAGTTCCCTTCACTGCTCAAAAATATCTGTTTACCATCTGGAGAGAGGGTGGCTTTTCAGCTGGCTTTCCATGTGATTGAGGACGACAGAACCTGTCACACTTGTATTGATATGGCTGAAATGTAGAGCAGCTTTTAAGCCGTCAAAAAATGACAGTAAATACATTTTGGTTTCAGAATGAAAAATTGTGTTGTGAAATTTGATTTATGTTCTGCAGGAACTTGCTATCTGTTTAGAGCGTTTTAATAAAATTATAATTTTTTTAAACCTTTTGAAGCAAACCAGAAGAGTGAGGTGATGTATAAATGCGTTCAATTTTGCAATAAAGCATGAAGATGCAAGATTAGGGATGTTCATGAGATTGGCCGGCATTCAGCAGAGGTCCAGTCTTTAATTCCAGGACTGATAGATGTTCTGGCATGCTTTTCTTTCATACCGCTGAGCTAGTACAGAACAGCACAGAGGTACCGATGCAACAGATTACTCATAGAAAGCCAGAATGCCAAAAGAAGCAGAACCTGAGAAAGAGCCTAGGGGGTTTTGTTCTGCAACACTAAGCAACACGGTCTGTGCCAGAGCGAGTAAGCAGTGTACTAGTGATGCTAACAAAGTACAGTGAAATCATTGCATTTTTTTCCACAATAAGCATCAATACATGAGAATATTGTCATATATATGTAGTCATATATAGTCAAAAAGTTACTTTTTTTGTAGACATCCAAACTAGATTTGATTTTGAGTTATGTATAGTATATATGGGATTTATGGTGTGTGTGTGTGTGTGCATATATAGTATATATATTCTGTGTCATTCAAATGAATTTCCAAACAGCATTTTTGTATTTGTTCTTATGTTGACATCTTTACTTTACTTTGACTATGCTGGCATCAATATTCAACGCGGTTAACCAACTTCACCCGCTAATAGACTAATTAGCATTTCATGCAGTTGATAATGTGCTAATTGTGTTTTAATGGAGGTGCTCTGATAGAAGCACATAAGGTTAATGAAGTGCTTAACTATATGCAGCTTTAGTTCAGTGTAGCCAAGATCATTGCAGAACCAGTTGGTTTTGCCCCACATTTACATTTGTTTTAGATTTGATAACCTTAATAACTTTATTCAGTGGCTGGGGGAGGAGTCATGCTCTGAATGCACACTGCCACATTTTCCCGTCAGACACTGTGGTCTCTTTGAACCTCCTGATTTGCATCTTCTAAGGTCTCATAAATCACTCCAGGGTTTTTTTATCAGTCTCTTCCATCCGAGTCGGAGCCTTGCATCTACATTGTAATGTGCTGCAGCATTAGCTATGTTGTCTGTTGCTTTACTTAATTAACCCCTCCTGTTTTATTCTCTCGCCATCTTTTAGTCTAAGAGCAGTTTGGAGATGATGGAGAGTCAATCTGCTGATGCCGAGCCTCCGCCTCCCCCTAAACCAGAGCTCAGATACCCTGGGCTGTCACGGGGACACGCCGGCCACTCTGAGGGTTCGAGCAAACCTACATGACATACTAATGACTGATTATTGTACTTGCAAAGCAGTTGTGTATTAATTTTCCTAAAGCATTCTGGTTAGATTTTGTTCTAAACCTCTAACCCCATATATTAAACATCTGCAATAAATTCAGCCGGAAATGCTTAATGTACAGATTCCATTTGAACAGATTCCGTTGTAGATCATTTCAGCTTTGGTTTTTGTACACGGTATACTTAAGGGATTTAAGATTGAAATTATATAGTTTATAGAATGTTCAGCATTCAAAATGTAATCAACATGCATCCCCGTTCCTTTCGAATGAACTTATCGTTCATGGTATTTTTGTTGCTTGCAGAAAGCAGTCTGTTAAATAAAGCTCCGCCCACACCCACCATGTTCAAGTACAGACCTGCCTACAGCAGCCCGGGCAAGAACCACACGGCCCTCACACATGCCTATGCCAACCAGGTAAGTCTTCTGTCTGTTAACGCATGTGTGTTGTTAATCCAAAGAATTCTTCTAGGTGTGTTTGTTAAATCTAAATCTACAGGTCTGCTACTTTTGATCTTTCCTCGCATGTGATATCATTTTCATCTTGTGTAATTGATTTCTTTTGGACCACATTTTAAGCCTTTATTTTTCCCTCTAATATTTTATTTAAGCCATTAAAAAGTCATTCAAGCCATTAAAGCCATGTTTTTTTTCTTCCAATTTGTTTGACTCAGTGGCTTTCAGTTGAACAGTCTCAGTAAGTTTACACTGTACTCTTATTTTATTTTTTGTCTGTGTTTTGTTTTGTTAACACTGTCCCATCTCTAATGTTTCATGTTATTCGTTCAGTGTACATATGCGTTATTGCTGTAATCGAAGCTTCTTATTGCAGCTGAAGAGCTTTTCTTTCATATAATTATGTATTATGACTCCACATCTTTACATTTACTTTGTACACTTTTATTATGCTAGAATATGGATTTAATATATTTGCTTTATAGATTGTAGCATGCTCAGTTGTTATAGAAGAGTCCCACATATTAAGAGACCACATAATAAGAAGTAGATGTTTTATGTCTTTTGATTTTTAATGTTACTCATGTGGTGTCTTGTTGAGGCATTGGCAAAATTGACTCGCATCAACACTTTAGTAGAAAATGATGACGCTCTGCCCTTGGTGCTTCAGGTTTGTTGCCAGTACTTCAAATGTGT
This sequence comes from Botia almorhae, assembly GCA_036877575.1. Lineage (NCBI taxonomy): Eukaryota > Metazoa > Chordata > Actinopteri > Cypriniformes > Botiidae > Botia > Botia almorhae. The sequence goes on along the minus strand of JAZGTJ010002225.1, from coordinate 9,230 downwards.
CCCTGCCTTTCCAAGCTAAGCCTCTCTGTCTGTCATATCCTGCAATGCTAGCTTTTTGTTATAGTCACAAAACACTTTTCTAAATCGCCCATCTCCTCTGCAGTTACCCTCTGGTAGTAACCACGTGATCTTTAACATGGGGTTCGTCCTCAGTATCCTTTTAAATTCAGCTTTAAAATTGCCCTTTTAAACTTTTAAATCCTTTTGCTTGCTCTCTCTTTCTCTCTCTCACCCTCTCTGTAGATGAGCCGCGGGGACAGTCTTAAAGAGTCCCCTTCCTCTCTCCTCCAGTCCAGTCACCAGCCAGGCTATCGCTCCGAGCCCAGTCTGGATGGGCGTGAGGGTGGAGGAGTGGAGCGAGGTACAGAAAGAACAGGGGGGCCCCCTGGAGGACCTCCAGGCCCAGGGATGCCGGGCTACTCCCTCGGAGGACGCTCGTATCCCTCTTTTTCTGATCCTACAGTTCTTGCGAGTGGGGCCTTGCGGTCCTCCAGTGTTCGCTCTTCCCAAAACGCCCCACCATCTGAGGCTACCACCTCCACCAGCTACAAGAGCTTAGCCAACCAGACGCCGCCACCCGTAGTTCCTCGTAATGGCAGTTTGTCATATGAAAGTCTTCTCACACCCTCTGAAAGTCCAGATTTCGAATCTGTAGCACCACAGATGTCGCCAGGGCGACCACGGACGCCAGTCGGATACAGTTCACCATTCTTGTCCGCACAGATCGCCCAGCAACGAGAAGCAGAGCTCCACCAGCCCTCCTCGTCCAGCACCTCCCTCCTTGCATCCCCGCAGCACGCCGGCTATCTTCGAGGGTCCACCTCCTCCCCTCCACCCGAACGCGAGCGGGAACGCCTTATACACGACTCTCAACCCCACCACCATCACCACCACCACCATCATCATCACCACCACCATCGGCCACCCCGATTTTCTCGACCCCCTTTGCTTTCAGACTCGGGCCACTCTCAGCCCTCCTATCCGTACCACACACGCTCCACTGACACGCCCCTGCCACCCACCACACACCCCCTGCGCTCACCACATCCCCCACCCCTGGGGAAGTCTCTGTCTTATTCTAGCGCTGCAGCTGCAGAGATGCAGTACCGCCTGGTCCGCAAAGCCTCAGCCTCGGTTGGGGGAGGGGGCATACAGGCACCAAAGTGAGTAACTCCCCTCAACTTTTCGACGCTCTGCGCAGCCTGCTGCCTCCTTCCTCCTACTCTTCCTCCTCCTCCCAGACTCCTGTGAGTGTATCTCTTTCACTTCCTTCTTCCCTTTCCTTTTTTCCAGTCTGGAGTGACTGTTGCATTGTCGCATGTTTGGTGTCATCAACGCATTTTGTTTAGGCAGCATTCTAGTAATTTATGCTGTTGTCAGTAAAGGTTTGTTGCTTTCTGCTACTTGCGTTTTATTTTATTGTACATTGTTTTTATTTGTTAACTATTTTATTTTCAAAGCTGTAGTGTGTAGTATTACAGTTATTGTAGTGGGATTGTTGTGATTTAATTTTTTTAATTCATTGTGATTTCCTGATCAATTATATTTGACTGTTGGATCCGAGACTTTCAATTTCAATTTAAAATCACATTTAATTTGTTTATTTCCAGATTAGTGGTCTTTTTATTTTTACACTTTCAGTACTCTTATGCTTAATTTCAGTGCATGTTACAACGCATGTTGTCACATCATAATCATAGTGTCACACTATGTATATGTTATTTATACTAATGTAATGTATAGAGCTGTCAATTTAATGTGAATGGTCATTATATATGGTCATATATATAATTATATAACAATGCATTTGAATTTATGTATGTCTCAAGATGTTTTCTCATAAGTTTATAACTAGTGGCATCTTAAACAGAAACACAATAGTGATAGATGTGAGATTTATAATATGGAACCAAAGAAACAGTTTGCCGTTACAGAAATTCAGTAAATAAATAAATCTGTGAACAATTGACAGCCCTAGTAAAAGTAAAAAATGTGACATTTACATTACATTAAAAATTACATTATTTACATTAAAAATGTAATTTTTTTCAAAATGTTTTTTTTCTCTTTCTGTTTAAGGGACGAGATTCAGATGAAGTCGTATAGCCGGACAAATGGGCAGCCGAAATCATCTCTCCCTCAGTCTCCTTCTACCCCCTCGTCCCCCTCTCATCCTGCTACCGTGTCCACTCGCCCAGGTCAGGCCTATTCCAGTACTGGCTCTTCTCAGAGCCCCGCCCACAAGCCTGGAGGCGGGGTGAAGAAGGTGACGGGTGTGGGCGGGACCACTTATGAGATATCGGTGTGAGATGAGCAGCTACTTTGACTGTGATTTGTCGAGAACAGAGCGATGGACTCATGTTCTTGCAGGTTTTGGTTAGATTTGACATGGAGGAGGTGGAGGAGGGGGGCGTGTTGTCATTCAACCTTGACATAGTGTGATTGGTCCTTTGTGAGACCTAAACAAGACTCATCTGTATGGAGCTGTAACGCATACGGCAAAGGACCGGATTGCCTTCGTACCTTTTCAGTACATCACAAGAAGAAAAAAGATTTCTGTTCAACATAAATGTGTAATTTGTTCTGTACAGAGAGAGAGAAAAAAAATCAACGTTTCTTCACAGAGTGTAATTAAAAAAAATTTAAGGGGACATACAGTTGCCATTTCAGACCACTGTGACTGGCATGCGACAATGTTGCGTCTGTATCCAATCAGCACCAGGAAAGCAAAACAGTAGTAGAGTTAAAGAAATGGCCTAATGCATTATTTAAACGACAATAGCCTTTTCAACATAGTGTTTTCAGAGCAGTGGCCTTGGAAATCAAGGATGTTTTTATTTAATTTTTAAAATGTTTTTTTTTTTATGACTTTATAAATATCGATGAGATCAAAAATGTTTCTTTTTCTACAGTGGCTCATGAGATTTAATCTGTATGGACATTCATCGAGTCACACAGTGGGATAAAGAGCTGATCGCTACTCCTGCTGGAGGGGGCTGGAAAACCAATGAGATCAGCCAGTTATCATGGTCATGCACAGAGGGTCACTTGTAGCATTAAAATGCATTTAATGCAGTGGCGTGTAATCTGTGGGCCATTATTCTGAGGTTATCCTGTGAACATTGATTGTCTGCCTCTTCGGTGTATGTTTTTTATTTTACTAGCACAAGAGGCAAATCTTTCTGGTGGCCTTGACGAGCCATCCAAGTAGAATTCAAAGCTTGCTGCTCAGTGCCACAGAATGGTGAATTACCATACCAGGGCTCTGTGATTGGACGGCAGTTGAACCAATCGGAGAAGAGATAGCTGTCGTTATGAATCAGCAAAATGCCTTTTAATTTTTAAGATTTAATTTGTACCTATTACATCCAAAAAAAAGATTTTGAGATTTTGCAGGTTTATTTCAATCATTGTGTATTTCGTCAGCGGAATACTGGCCAACACGACAGCCAGTGAATACCCACTCAGAGCAATTATAGAAATAGGATCAAAATATTGCCTGAGGAAGGGAGAAAATAAACGTGTACTGTATAGTTCAGTGTGAGTGAACTTGGTTGTGGAAATGTGTATGCGTGAATGTGTTGCACATTGGTAATAAACTCTTTATAAATCAATTGTTTTTGACTTCACCTTTTGTGGTGTGCTTTATGTTTGAGGTTGGTAAAAAAAACTAGGTTGCTAAATTAATGTGCTTTTCATTTCTGATCTACAAAGCCTGTTGTCCGTGCAGATGTTTAGATTCACAGTAGACTAAGTATTTTGTCTGGTTACCAGAGATCATTTAAAAATATATCTGGGGACTAGAGAACCTAAAAATATATAAGATGCTTCTCTTTTGTTGGCCTATAGGCAAGTCCTATATCTCATGCTAATGTGACAGTACAAGCACATACTGTACTTAATATACTGTCCGTCCTAAATTGCCTCAGATTTAAATGATTTGGCCTCTATTTAATGTTGTTGGATTAGATATCAAAATTTTTAAACTCATGCTAACTGAATAGCGTAATTGATTCGGATGTGTGGGATTAGCACAAATCACATCTACAATATTTGTCAGAATTTGAAGCCATTTCATAAAGTACACGAAACAGAATGCTTAAGTTTTATTTGAATGACAAAAAAATCCATCCGCAACCACTCAAAGCACCTCATCATACAATCAATTCTTTGACAAAGATTAGTGAAACAATATTGCTGTTTTTATGCACGTAAATTCATGACAAGATTTCTGCATTATAATATTGACAACAACAGCTTCTGACAGCAGCAGTAAAGGTTGTAGGTTAAAATAAAGCCTGCAGCTTTCTTCTGTGCCTGTCAGTTTAAATTAAACATTAAAAAGCAGTCGTCGTTCAGTGCAAAAAATATGAACAATTTACAAACGTTAAGACTTTCACAGCAGTGTTTTGTCCGGAAATAACTGGGCAACTGGTTTCTATTACTGGACCCAAAATATACATGGCATCAATGGAATTAATTGGAATAATTCACATGAAAGACAGTCAAGATATGAATTGTTGACATTAACAAAGACGGTCTATTTTTTACTGAATCCAGAATCTTGTAACACAACTCAACATGTGTCTTGAAATATTAGTAGAGGGCTAACAGAAAACACAAAACTTGGGAGTGAGGAATAAGATTATAAATAATACAGTAGAAAAAGAACAGCTAAGGCTTATACCACAATAGTGATACACTTGCCATTTTAATGCAGATTAAAGCGCATTCAATGTTTACGTTTTATCAGTACTTGTTTCCTGGGATCAGATCCACAACCTTTTCACTGTTAACGCAAAGCTCTACCTACTCAGCTACAGGAACCATTTTATAACCCTTTAATAAAAACAAACCCCACTATAATTAACATTTTAGAGGTAGGTGTAAAACGTTTAACTTTAATTTAAATTAAAACACAGCTGACAGCAACAGAATCGTCCACGTTCTGTTCAGCACTCAATCTGAGTGCACTCCCGTAAATTTGTCATTATGAAATGTGTATGAAATTATATGAATGCGTATTAATTTCTCTATATTATTGGACAAATTTAGCTATTAAATTAAAATCCAGTTAATATACAAAAAAGCCATTCTGTTCATTCAATTACATACAAACTTTATCTCTGCAAACTGAACATTAGCAAAATCTCATCCATTGTGACATCACATGTGATTTTAGCAGCACGTGCACAGTCTATTTGTCCTTCTTGCTCTCTGTGTCCATTGCGCTGTTGGTTTCGGCCTCTGGTTCCTCCTCTTCAGGCACAGGGGAAAACCCAGATTCTATGGGCTTCTCGATCTCACCTTTGGTCTTACCGAGCTTCTTTGACTTCTGATAGACCTCATTAAGGTTAAATTCACGGATAATGTTTTCCTAGAAATCAACATGATAAACACTGATGACACGACATGACGCATAACTTTATGTTTATAGTTTTGGTAAGTTATTTTTAATATTCTGGTCCCTACCACAAGCCTGATCACTTAGAACAGTTGACATCTCAACAAGCAGCAAGATTTAAGACATTGTGTTCTTAGCACGGATTGTATGCAATTATCACTAATATGGTTTACCATTCATTTTATAAATTGCTTCCGGAGCATGTAACGTGCAATATGCAAGCCCCACCTCTGTAAAGCTCCATGACACTGCCCTTCCCTTCTTGTCCACCTGAGGGCGTCTCATAATTTCCTTTCCTCCCTGGAAGAGCACCAGAGAGGGCAGCTGCTTTGAGAGAGGAGATGTGCTGACCTTATACCTGAGACAATGAAGAACATCACAACACATTTTTAGAATGATTTGATCTGTCAAACTCAACATACTAAATCTGCTCAAAAAACAGCAGGGGAATTTACTTCTTAGATACTTCACCATAGCGACCAATATCCACTTTGCCAAATTTCAGCCCTGCACAGTTGTACCTGTGTGAAATAAAATGAATTAGAATGTCTTAAAACTACCCAAACAAGATGGAGTAACAATATGTAGCACTAAAGTTCAAAGGCCTGTGTTCTTTCTGAGAGCAATGGTCTTACTTCAGGGAGAGGTCAGCGTAGACTGAGGCGAAAGACTGACATTCTGGTGACCAGTTAGCAAAAAACTCCACAATCCAGGTCACTCTGTGGTCCTTCTCCAACTCCTCCTACACACAAAAACAATGAGCTTCTGCTGTGGTAATATATAAACCCCAGCCTAAAGGCAGGAGTGAAGATAATGTTTAACTACAAATATAGCTAGCAAACAGTCATAAAATTGGACAAAGACCCAAATAATGTGGGGGTTAAAACCTACAGTGGTCCAATGTTAGGTCTAGAACACAGCAATAGAACACAGTTTGAGGTATTATTTATATTATTAGCTAACATCTAGTTTTATTCTGAAACCCTATATAATCTAAAATCACACTTACATCAATTGTTTTGTCACTGAAGTACTTGATGTACTCTGGGCCCATGTAAAGTGGAGGTTTGCAGGTCATCAGGAAAACTGTAACAGGCATGTTATGCTATGTTAGGTGTTAGGTACATGTTAGGTACATCTCTTAGGTGTGTAGTAATGGTGTGTTGGACTTTTCTAAAAGATCGTGAATACTGACCAATGCACAGAGTCAAGTAGAGCAGCCCCAAGCGAATGTCCAGTCTGAAGAACAGAATCACGTTGGCCACTTTACAAAAAAGTATTATGTTGCCCACATGCTGCTCAACAGTAACTGTGGAGTTAAAATGAGAATGAGATTAAACATAAGAAACTTTTCATATTCTGTCTTAGAAGTGCTGTTGTGTGAGAATATTGTCAAAAACAGCACTTTCTTTTCAGATGGTGATACAAGATTATAAACTAAACAGGGTGAGTTGACCGACAACGCTGACAAAAGGAGACGAACATAAAATGTCTAAGAAACGTGATTTGACAACAAACACAACGCCAACCGTCACAGAACACAATGACGCGCAGGTGCCAAAATGTGTCGTGTATAAACAAACCTCCACTTAGGCCATTTATACATATACATCAAGATTACTTCTCAACGGGGATTATCTGTCGACTTTTGAATGTCAATAAACATTGACTGCAAAGGCGGAAAAAATGCAAAGACGAAGAAAATTGTTATTGTCAATTTGCCACAAAAGACAGAACACTCACTTGCTCTTCTGTTCTTCATCATCACTATAGCACTCAAAAACATCAGTATCTCTACCTCTCTCTGTAAAATAAAACAATTATTAACATTGGCAAAATAACGTTTATAAACGTTTAAAACAGGTTGCTAACATAATGTGCATAACATTCATTCCATGTACGGGGGCTTGGTCTCTATTCGTGGCAGCTTAATTTTTGATCCCCCTTTCAATTTCTGGCCATCATCTGCTGCCCATTGCTCACTTGTTCAATAGCAAAGCAAGCTGATTTTGTCTGTTATCAGATGCTGTTACGTGATCAGAGGTCTGGTTTATACGAACCCAGTCGAAATCGCAAGGATTGCCATCCTCCCGTTGCGTCGACAAATGTTCACAAATCCCCGGCGTTTTGCGGACCATCAGGAACGCGATAGACATAAAAAGCGAGGCTACGTAGTACGGTTTTAGTAGCCATTTGTAAACCTGTGGCAAATGATACAAAAACGCTAACAAAGGAGTTAATAAGGCCATTTTTTAGGAATGGAGTGCTGCGGCGATTTCCTAAAAAAACTGTCCCAGCATCAGTGCCGTTATTATAGTGAGATAAAATATACGTCGGCCAATGAAGCGAACGATTTAAAGGGACAGAGGTCACTGCGGACGAAGAACAAACTCGCCCCGCCTCCCGCGATGATTGGTCAGTATACCCAAACGATATCACATAAAGGGGACGATAACGGGAACTTTTCCGCCTTCCTTCTTTACCGTAATTAATAAACTACAAACAACGTTTTTAATGCCCATAACACAAAATCTATGGTTTATCACTTTATATAGTTATACTTATGGGGTTAAAGTACTATATTAAAAAATATGACTTACTTTTAGAACGCCTTATGAAACTGTGTTTAGAAAAAATAGGAATTATAAAAACATCAACATGCTATTTGTTATATTACGGTAAATTCCCCAACGCGCACCAACAACCGGAAGTGATTGTCAACAGATCGTTTACAGACGATTAGCAATAGTAACACCGATACAACTTTACACACAATAATAAAGACACAGTGTACAACATACAACATGACAGAAATCTTCTCTTCGCTGTATGGCCAGCCTGAGGGTCCAGCAGGAGCGTCAGCGCTGGGGTTTGGGCCTGGGAAACCTCAGGTACCCCAAAACTTGGGCTCGATGTCTTTCGCCCATCAGATGGTGGATGAAGGAACCCCTCTTAGAAAACCCGCAGCAATGAATGAACCGTTTTACCTGCTGCGTGAACTGCCCAGTGAGTGCAGCTCTCGTGTTGTCAGTATTGCTTGACCTTGTTTTAAATAATGTAGAACGGCGGTGCCATTATGCGTATATTAGATCGTACTTTAATACTTTCGTATTAGCATGATACTCCGAGGTACTGTACAGAATCGCAAGGTATTAAGTACTTAGTTATAATTAAATACATAGTTGTGACGTGATACATTTCGCTACGTTTTTGATAGTGACTACTGCATTATAACAGAGTGACTGATTGTAATTGTCGTGCATAAAATAAATAAATAATAATAAGTAAATAAAGAATTAATTTTAAAGTGTCTCACACTGAAGGATATTCCTTATAAATTCGTCATGATATTACAGCATTAACAATATTTATGTAACTACTGTGTTTTGTCACCATTTGGAGTGATCTCTGATCTTTATGATATTCTCAGTGGAAAATGAGCTGACAGGACACACTAATCTCATCACACACTACAACCTGGAACACGCTTATAACAAGTTCTGTGGAAAAAAGGTCAAGGAGAAACTCAGCAACTTCCTTCCTGAGCTTCCCGGTGTGTATGCATATGTATTTTGCCTTTGATCGCTAATCCCAGATCAGTGCCATACCAAACAACAATGGCTCAAACCACATGCTGTATTGAAACTTCATTGTTCTGTGATCAGGTATGATAGACATCCCTGCAATTCAGGACAACAGCTCTCTGCACTCGCTCATTGAGAAACCACCAGTGTGCAACAACTCATTCAGTCCTCTCACAGGGGCAATGCTTACCGGCTTCAGGCTGCACACAGGACCTGTAAGTGTGTGTGTGTGTGTGTGTGTG
>JAZGTJ010002224.1:1803-44379 GCA_036877575.1 Botia almorhae | reverse complement strand
CCCCCCCAGCAACAGCCTAGTAACAGCCTAGTAACAGCATAGCACCTGTGCAGAGACCATCTCATTAAAATCCTTTTTAGGAAATGATAAATAAATATAGTTGTTTTTGCCACTAGTGTTTGGTGCTGATAGTGGCACGAAAAATGTTAAACTTAGCAACAGAAATTACACTGTTGATTCCGGCACCTTACTAATATTACATTTAAATGAATTCTGCAGGCCAATGAGTACAGTGACCAGTGAGTACAGTGACCAATCAATTGTGTATCCACACACACTTGTGTATGTCTGGCCGTTATTAGCAAATTTTTAGTGAGTCTTGGACTCTGAAGGCCAGTGTGACACTTCCTTTCAGCAGCCAGCTTGTTTAAATCCAACTCACTGTGTTAGTTTGGACATTATGAAGCTTCTTTAGCACATGGAAAAGCTAATCAGAGACCACTGAGAGGAGGCAGATTCGATATGTGAGGGTGAAAAGCGAACTGAGGAGGGAGGGGTTATTTCTTTGTGTGAACATTATTAGACCAATGAATGCCTGATATAAGGGGCGAATAAGAATGGAGCAGCCTGTGAGGCATTCTAACACTTTAATGTGGAGAGTTCAGACCATGTCTGATCGTATCGAAGTGTATTTGATTCCAAATGGATTCTTTTATCAGAGATGCCACATGCTGTTTCCACACCCTTACACATTAAAGCCTTTGAAGTCAGTCATTTCAGTGTGTAGAAAACGATGGACTGCTGATGCATGATGGCCAAACTAATGACAATTCATGTTTAATGTCTGTCAATGCGTAAAATATTTTCTGATGACTACAAGGTTGTGTCAAATGACAATTATATAAAACTAGATAGATAGACTAAGATCACCCTTAAAGAGGTGTTGTAAGGTTGTAAAATGATAGTGAAAAAGTCTTAAAAGAAATGAAGACTTTAAGAAATGTATTAGTAATAATAATAATAATGTGGTCTATATTTTTGATATAGACCATTATAGTGTCTCTCTCTCTCTACTTGATTCTGATTGGTTAATTGCGCTATCCAGTGGTCTGAGAGTCCTTAAAAGGTGCAATTTGTAACTTTTGGCTAAAACAAAAAACAGATTTTGTGCAAGTATATAACAGTTGTTCCAAGCAGTCTCCTTACCATACCCCAATTCGCAAAAGCCTATAATAATGATTCATTGTTTGAGCTGTCAGATACAGTTTCCTGAAAAATGTTGGTTGGACTTCTTTTGATAACATATGTAAAGAAAAGTATGTTAATTCTGTTTAAACAGAAGTGGCAATAGAGAGAAAAGTCCCTTTTGCAGCTTTAATCTGGCCTACTTTACCAGTGCTACTTAAATGTTTAATGTAATAATAATAAAAAAACATGATAATATACAGTCAGCCGGTCATCACAAAATTAATGCCCGAGTGTTTGACCCACTGAAGAGCCTGCTACTGTGCTCAGCTAGGGTTGAGTGGTTTAGGATGGATAATACCACTGTTTTCTTTTCTATACAATCCCATGCACTATTAAACACTGATATCAATACCAATATAATACCTGTTAAATTGGGTTTTTAAGGATAAAAGGTGAAAAGTTCATATCCTACACAACAAATTACTAACACAGTTTTTTAACAGTTTTCTTATTACATAGAATTTGTTGTCCTGTTGTGTAATGACTCAACAGGAAATAATCACTGCTTTGGGCCTGCATCACAGTTACCCTCACTGTCACTTTGCCTCCTCTCTCATTCAGCCACTGACAAAAAAATGCTTTGAGAAAAGGAAGAGAGAAAGAGACAGTTTATCAGCACCACCCGATTGCTATATTGCTCCACTGGCTGATCTGATCAATAGCTCCCTCCTAATGCATGGATACAGAAGATCTCCTCTGTACATATTCACTGCAGACCTGTGTAAACACAATTGAGCTTGTGGTTCATTTGGTCACCGGTTTTGCAGCTTGTTGTAGTGCTTTGACCTCAGACAGGTTTGAATAAACCTCACTTGAGCAGAAAGATCAGGGAGAGCAGTATCGATTGACCGTTGCCTCTGGACCATTTGCTATTCATTACAATAGAAGAATTAGAGGACAGATAATAGCTAAAAAACTAAATTCCAAAAACCAATTCTAATCTAAATTTACAAGCTAAATAAAGGCTTATCGATCTGGTAAATAATTTGAGGGTCTTTTCAGATTGGTTTCCATCTGCATTCTTTCACCGAGGACCAGCGTTATAAGTTTATAATATTAATCATGTGTTAGTTCAGTTTTAAAATATCAATATGTTTGTGTTAGAGGGCATTGATGCGCATGCTGTCTGATTTCGACCTGCCATTGACTTTTGGAGGCTTTAAAATGGAAGCATTGACATTTCAAAGGCCACTTTGCCATGACTGTTGCAGTATAGTAGATGGATGGAACAGCAGGGCTGTGCCATCAGGGCTGTGCCCCCAATTCAATTTAGAATTAAATTTAGAATTTTACTTTGATTCCTGAATTTGAATTAAGTTCAAACTAGCTATTAAAGATGCATGTTTTATGTAACATAAAATCTTATGTAAATACATTTAAAAATTAAATGTAAAGAAATCCAAAGGTATGCGTTTACCTTCTGTAAGATGTTAAATCTAATCAATTTGATGTAAATTTTTTAAAGCGTCTGATAGTTGTGCTGTCTTTACATAAACAAAATGTAATTTTGAAAATATGAGAAATATGTCTAATCCAAGAAATGTATGCAATGTTTCAGAATATAATTTCTTGAAATAAATGGCAAATATCTCATTCTGTCATTCTAATTGAACATTCTGTTGGGCGTGGCCAATTTAATTCAAATTTGACCTTGACGAAAGGGAGTCAATTGCTAAATTCAGAATGAAGCACAAAATACTTAAGCACATCTCTCGTTGTAACTTTAGAGTTGTCAAACGAGATGGTCTTTTAAGCCCACAGTCATTTGCCTGCTTTTTCATCAAAGCATGAAACATATTTCCAATACCGACACTTCATTTATCACATAAGTGATTTGTCATTGTTTAAGCAACAAGATTTGTTTATTTTCCACCATAAGTATTAATACTACTCTGAAAGCAAAATGGTCATCTGTTTTCCTTTGTTGTTCCCTGTTTTGTGTGGTTAAAATACCACCTTGTACTTAATATATAGTTCTGAAATAGCACATTTAACAACAGCCTTGAATAGTTCCACTGAATTCCAATAGAACTTTTAGCTTTAATAACAATGTTGCCTGTCGCTTACACAACAAAGCTAAATGAGGTGAGTGGAGAGTGGCTCTAACTGTCAGAGACCTGCTGCATCCTCATGGGTTTGATTAACATGACTCAAAAGTTGTTGCATCAACACTTCATAGCATATCAATCCTTAAGGGTCCTCTTAACATCATCCAAATGATGAGCATCAGAGAAGCAGAAAGTGACAGAGGGGATAGATGAGAGAACAGATGTTTTTTTGCCAGAAGACAGGGAGCTCCCCTACCTTTGCTCTTTGATTATGTTTTAATCAGTTCGATCTAAAAGATAATCTTGTCTACAAGTAGCCCTCCTTCATTCCAATCCTCTTGGGCTCTATTAATTGGAGGTCTAAGTCTTGATAGATGAATAGTGAAGATGAAGCCACATATATTAGTCACTCTGATTGAAATTATCCCTTTGGCCTTTATTGTATGAGACGACATACTCCAAGGTCTCATTTCCTAAAAATGATTTCTCCTAGCTTACATACCAGAGTAACCAAGTTTAATATCACATCAGAGAAAGAGATTGCTATCCTCTGAATGTTTATATCCTTACAGTCTGAGTTGTTTTAATTGGTCATATCTGATGTAATTTCCTGTTTCTGGAGTCTTTTGGGAGCTAACCAAGACTTTTCTAATTAATATCTGATGTTGCCTTTAAATATGGTATTGTTTCTACTGATATTGCCAAAATCCAACTTGTTTCAGTGCCATCTGAGACAAATGCAGTCTGTGGTGCAGAGCACTGCTTACATCTGCCTTGTAGGAGCTGAAACTAGAGGATTTTCTATGATTTAATAGTTGAAAAAGTGCATGCCTGAGGACTAGAACATTTGCTGTTTCCTTCGTTCTTTTCTCAGGGTGTCACTTCGCTGAGGTTCCACCGATATAATGTACTGGGATAGAAATGTTAATGTTTTCCCAGGTGTCAGCACTGGAGGATATCCCTCTCTCAGCAAGTTTATGGAGAGAAAGCTTTGGGCAGGTTGGATTATCTGGTTTTCTGGCAGGGGTTCTTGCCTCAGGGGCCAGTTGGAGTGCTTTAAGACTGCTGACGTTTGGAACCAACAATCATACTTCACAGGATACCCGAGAAACTCAAGACAGCTTCTCCATGGTTGGTATGAAGAGCTACTGGAAGTCCCCTTAGGGATTCAGTAAGGTTGACTAATATAGGAATGTAGCTGGTATGCGGTTTTATGCTAACTCATTTTCATGCAAAAGTTACATCATGCATGCTCACTGATGCCAAAATCAGGGTTTGACTGTGGACTAAAACATTTTGAATGGGATGTCGCACACATTCACAGTGGGTGGAACATGTGAGAGCACTGATATATACACTTGTAAGCTACTGTCTCACTTTAGCAATAGATGCTAGAACATTAAGCTCCAAATCAGCAGAGAGCTCGCGTAGGCTCATTTTTACATGTAGGTGGGAATGACAGGGTTCGGAAAAAGTAAACTGTTTTTTTACTAGTATTTTGTGAGTGGTACCAAACAAGGAGAAAGAGCAACTCTGAAGAAGTTGCGTGGAAACTTTGAAATAGGCTGTCAGAATATCCAAACGCAGGTGAACCGCATTTTGCTTGAAGTTCCCCTCTCAGGGGAGCTTGTGATGTGCCCTGTCGAGTGACATCTCTACATTTAACGTCTGCATTGTTTTATTTGAGTAAATTAGCGTAAGTTTCAGGACAAACATGTCTTTGTCTGTTTGGGTGAGGTGGTTTACTGGTCTGTTGCTTTGTTATTGTGTAGTGGTCAGATAACAAGTAGGAGCAGCTGGTGTTTCAGTCAAGGCACCTGTCTAGGTTGTTTAACTTTGTGAATGAGGATAAAGAGGTCTATTGGGAGCTGTGTGGCTCCCCGGGTCAGACTTGACTATATTAGTCATGTGGCTAAATTAATCACTCTTAATGAGGTTATACTCCACAGGAAGATGAATATCATGGCCCTCCATGTCTGACTGACCCTGGGTTTTATATTCAAATAAAAATAATTCTACTGGGTGGTGGATTACAACACAATCTCATGGCAGTTCATAACATTTTTACATTTTATGGATTTGGTGGCAAATTCATATTAATTCGTACAATTTCATTTTTGCACATCTGCTTTCACACCAGTGACAGTTAGGTTACGGGTGGAGTTAGGGTTGACCTTCATGCTTGCTTTATCCAGTAATCATACCTTCTTGTACATTGCCCATCATCCAAATTTATACAAAATTACCACCTTGTAAAATTGTTTTCCCATGAGATCAGGTTGTGGATTTCAAGGCCTTAGCTGGTAAAGTGGATCCATCCAGAATGCTTATTAACATGACACTGCATATCGACTCTACACAAAATGGCTACAGATTTTTCTGTCTGAATCTTCTGCTAAACGACCTACTACAGGCGTCAATGGATAGCAGCAAAAACCTGTCAAAGCTTCTACCACCTGTGTTAATGTCACAACCCAGAGTAGATTTTATTTGTCTGGGTCAGAAACAGCTTTTAAGCTACTGCATGTTGTAGTCCAGCGAACAGACTAAAAGCTCCTTAAAAAGTATTAAATTATTATGCAGGTTTTACATATTATTTGCATGCCTTAACAAAAAAGCCTTCTCACACTACGCCAGACTCTGGATTATGGAGCTCTACTCCAGATAAGGTGCTATCCTTGAATTGCAGGGTCGAAGGTATACAGTGTAAATACTAGTGTGTTGCTACAATGTAACAGTGAGTTACGTATTACAATAATGTTAGATTTACAACAGAGATGTTAACTTATCATACCACTGCCATTAATAAAATTTACAGGGCCCAGGGAAAGCTTCTAATGCATGGAAACATAAGATCATAGGGCATCGCGGGATGACAACATGATAACAACCCTGGGACATTGCTTATTATAACAGGTCACAAGCTGTACACGCTCATTTCTCAATACCCTGTGTGCTGCATTATGGAGCACAGGGCTGTAAAGAAAGTGTGGAGCATTTATCTACATTTACACTGGTATCATGACAAGAATCCATATCTAGCCTTCTGATCTTTACCAGAGGAAAGGACGAGCCTTCTCTTTAAGAGGAAAGGCACTATTTACCTCTTGCGTTCCACTCTCACACCTCTGCAGCATCAGATCCTGGTGTGGCTCATTGATAACATTGTCTAGCATAATATAATAATATAATAATGTCCAAGACTCAAGGTTTATGATCCCAAATATGACGATCTGCCAGTGCTTTAATTCATTTTCCGATTCTTGCTTTTATGGCATGTTCAGGAGGTTGTAAAGATCTTTGCTGCTGAATGTTAAGATGCCTCGAAAATTATGATGTATAGTTCACCCAAAAATCAAAATTCATCATTTACTCACCTTCAAGTCCTCATGACTTTCCTCCTTCCTTCGAACACAAACAGGGTCAATGGTCACCTCGCTGTTTACCATACAATAATATTGAATAGGGACAGATTCTGCTGGGCTAAATAAAGAAAAAATATCATTATAAAAAAGTACAAAGAAAGTAATTTGTTTGAATTCCATTACAAATGTTCTAAGGTCATATACTATATGTGTTATTATCAAAGAATAAAAACATGTTCCTCTGTTACTCAACACCACACATAGAAGACTTTGTATTGAATACAATACATATGAGCTACTTTTATGGTGCTTTTTTTGTCATTTTTGGAGGTCGGCAACATTCACTTTTTTGTAGATAAGAAGCTGCAAGAACATTCCAGTTAATGTCTTCTATTGTGCTCCACAGAAGCAAGTCATATGGAAGAACACATTGAGAGAACGTAAACAACAGCAAGCCTTTCATTTTTGGTTGAACTATTCCCTTACACTATACTACAGTGGATTCTGCGTAAAGCTCATAAATAAAGATTTGAAGCCAGTGAAAAGTTTGCTTTGTTCCATTTTTTTTCTTTGAAAAACATATTGTGACATTTCCACAAAAATAAATAAACGACACCAGAAATGTGTGCATTAAAACAGCTCACACAGCAGTTGTGCTATGACACTGTGTACTCAGCCCTCATGCAGAACATCCAAGACAAGGCACTGTGCGCTCGTAAACACACTGTTCACATTGTCAGAACATTCCTGATGCACATAGAACCTGCCTTATTCACCATCTGTATTGCTATGCTTGTGTAATCTCCTGCTCAAGTGCGTTTCCTTAACATTTTTCTCAGACTCACAGAAAAGCCAATCAAACACACCTGCACGCAGCAGGGGTGATATACTGCCATCCCCACAGCCACCACTCATCGGAGAGCTAACAGCTGCATGAGGAAGCTGAGGAATTGTTTGCTGGATAACAGTGTGGGAAGAGAATTGCGTTATTGATTTAAATACGGTCACATCCCTGGCGGAAAATCAGTCTTAAGCTGACAGCTGTGTTTTGAAACTTGATAGCTGGTTTCTAGCAGCTCTAATCTGGTCATTGACCAGGTTTGTTTGACCAAGGGCTGCTTCAACCAACTGGACCCCCCTAAATGGGTATGACCATCCAGTAGCCTGTCTGTTTCTTGATCCAAGATGATCTAGTAGCTAGGACTGGCATCTTGAACCATCTAAATAATATGGAGCCCATCAATCATGCTCCAAAACACAGCTTCCACTTAAGATGAATTTTCCACCAGGGATGCTCTCATTTGCAGATGGAGAGGGTGTGATAAAATGGCAGGCTCATGGTTTCCGATGCTTTGCTCATTATAATGCACCACATAACATCTTAGCTATTTGCAGATGTGGGAAATGATTCACACATCACAGACTTTGCTTTGATGAAGTGCCTCTGAAGTCTTACCTTAAATGTTTAGAAAACCTCATTAATCATGTGTCCAGGATGGAGTATTTTTAAAGATCACTGCACAGTGTGATACTGTCTATATTGTTTCCTTACAGTCTGAAGTTAGCAGTTTGTCTTCTGTGTTGTAGATGCTGATTTTAATAGGTGTTTCATTATTAAAGCTGACCTTTTGAATTGTGCAGTGCCTGAATCACAGTAGACTCATTATGTCACTTGGACTTTCATTAGTCTGAGTTGTTTAAAAGTATATGAGACAAATGGGGCTACAAGTGTTTCATTAAGAAATCTGAGGTTCAAATCTAAGTGGACCCTTACACCATTGTGAAACACAGCACAGGGGAGAGCCATAAAGCTGCCAGCAGTATGTCTCTGCATCTGTCTCCTTCTCTGGGCTGGAGCGATGGCATGGGGAGCTTGGCAATTTCTATATGAGACACTCAGAATCTGCATCAGGACTTCTGCAGGATTGTCAGCAGTATTCAGTCACATCTTTCCACCAGCTGGTCCCACAGGTGCCCAGAAAATAAGGCAGGAATGCGGAGATGCATACTGCCAATGCATCCTTTTCTCTTTGCACCAACTGTGTCACTTCCTCATATAAAGAGATCAGCGTGATCCTGTGGGGACAGTTAGTGTCTGCTAAAATAAAAAGGCTTTCAAAACGTGGCAAAATTGCCACTGGTAAATTGTATTTTATCTATTTTAAAAAACAGGCTATGCTATGCATCTCAGCATGGGATGCTGGATACTACTAAGCTAGCTTTACCAACCTCAAAAACTGTCATGCTAGTTCCTAGCATTGCTAACTAAGAGTATGCAGCATGGCTATGCCCTACGGTTTTGAACCTACAACTCAATAACTAGCCTAGATCTTTACCAAACAGACTACCCACACAACACTAAACAATTTATTGTACATTTAACAATTTCCATTCTGATTCAAACACTTTTTTATTTGGGTGTCTGTGCTTGTGTTTCTGTGTAATAACAGCATTTAATGATCTCCATGTCTGTCAGTCTGACAGTATGGGGCTATAGGGTGTTTCACAGAGAAGATTCAAATCATATTTAATTTGCCATCTTACACTCAAGCATAGATTATCATTTTCGTGATAGAGAGGCTATCACAAAAGTCCTGTTAACTAAGGAATGGTCTAAATGTAGAGAGAACAAGCTCATATATTAAATTCCCTGACAAACATGACTCAGCACTGCTGTTGACATGCTGTTGAAATGCTTTTCTCTGCTAATATACACATCATACTCGTCTTGACTCCTCATCTCTTCTCTACTTTTCTCTGAAGGGAATTTTCAGAAGAGTATAATGAAGTATAATGAAAAGATAGTTAAAAAGAGAAAGTAAACACAGGGAAAGAAGAGTGGATAAGTAGCTCAGGAAGTACACAAATATGTTTGATCTCTAGGCAGTGATTGTGTGGGAGGGTGGGGCCTGTATCCCTGGGGAAATAACCTACTTGATACTTTTCTCATGTCTTTAGTCCTCTTCTGTCACTATCCCTACTGCTCCAATTCTCCTTCATCTTCCAGCCCTCAACTTAAGTTATGATTTATCTATATTGCTATTGTTTGATCTCAGTTTATTAATCTTCTCACTGTCTATGTAATAGGATGCTGGACATCAGAGTGAATCCACTGATGGAGCACAACATATGACGCCTGACCAGATGGGTAACCTAGAACTCTGCTTTGAGTTAGATGGCCCTTTATGATAAAAGCGGTCTGAAATCTCTATTTTTCTCTTCTAAATTTCATTAATCACCAAGATTCATGTAGCCTGACTTTTGGGAGAATAAAATCTGGTCTAGTTTAACGGTTAGTCTGGTCAAGAACAGCCCACTCACACAGACAAGCTCTTATCAAAGATCTGACTATGTAAGTCTATGTTCTTCTTGAGTGCATAACTACATCTTAATTTACTGTATATATTATTACTGTTTACTATAGGTGGATGGATAGTCTTCAGGGTCTACTATTGCTTTTTCAGAATATTTACATTACATGTGTTTACCTGTGTCTGCTGTGTCCATTGTTACTGCGGTGGAGTGATACAAAGTGAAGTGTCTTAGTGATGTTCTGGTCTCATATTAGCACTTTGGGGGCCGCAACTAAATGTGGTTTTATTAGAAGAGGGAGAAGGAGAACTGCCAAACTAAAGCTTACTCACTACCCTCCACACATCCAGAAATCAGCAAACCCTGTATAATCACCTCAGCATCGCAACCTAAGAATAAAATCTGCTGTTTACCATTTAAAGTAGCACCTATGTGCCAGAGAACAAGTTCAACATGACATCTCAATTATTTTTTAGCATAAACAGCAGTGTGTGCCAGCGATTCGCGTAAGCATGCCCAAATGAGAGCATTGATGAAATCGCTATTCTGTATGTTGGGTTAAGCTGTGGGCCGTATGTATCGAACGAGCCAGAAACCCTCTTAATCACACCCGGCCAATGCTCAGCATTGTCTGCAAGTTCAAGTCAGCCGTGAAATTAAATTGGTTAATTCAAAACAAAACATTCGATCAAATGGGCAGTGGAGACCTCATCACCCACAGAAGGCTTAGATACTGTTGATTTGCTTTTATTGTTTGTCGTTTTACAGAACGCATGTCTGAGGGGTTAAGAATCTCTGAGTAAATGTTCTTAGTCACTGGTATTACTCGGAGTATGTTAGTTTGCTTAACATTTTACAAAAAAAGTTGCATATCTCATTTAAGCATATTGCCAAGTAATTGCAAACTATGTCTTTAATATACAATCAAACTGATTGCTGAAAACAATAGGTGTGTATTTTTAAACAGGACATAAGGTTGTAATTTTGCTTAAGCACAAAAGTTCAGTCTATAAGTATAGTTCAGATTACCTGCATACAAGTATATTCTGGTTGATTTGATGTGGGGTATTTTTGTGCATGACCTTTTGTACAGGAAAACCAGTCTCTTATAGGCTGAGCTGAGTGTTGTTTATTTCTGCTGTTAGCAGTAAAATGTCAGCATATAGTCATCTCACAGCCGCCACTGTAACTACCGACCTCAATTTATCAGATGCAGAGGAGATGCATGAGGTTGGAATCTGTTATTGTTATATATTCACTTTTTTGAGTCTAAAAGTAACAATTTGTTTAAAATTCAAATGTTAACATTCATTATACATATCTAATTTATATATTCATACACACACACACACACACACACACACATTAATTTACATGCAATTAAACCATTAGTCTTTGCTTACAATGTCACAAAACATTATGTAGCTGTTCCACAGATACCAGAAACAGATGACAAAGTAATTTGCACATAAATATGTGTTAAAGGACAAATTCACCCAAAATTAAAATGATCTTTTCCTTTACTCATCCTCATGCCATCTCTGATGTATTTACTTCCTTTCTTCAGCTGAAAACAAATAAATATATTCAGAAATGATCCCATCTGTGTAGGTTCCTAAAACGCAATGGAAGAGGTTAAAAAATGTTGATGTTTAAAAAGCACTTAAAGCCTTTAGAAGAACAATAATGGGTGTATGTATGAAATATTCATATTAATATTACATATATTGTAGTAATATGTTAATATTATAATTTTATAATTATAAAAATTATAATATCAAATCTCTGTGGTTCTTGGGTTCTTCAGTTCTTCAATAAAATGAATTAGTCTGTATAATTCCTGCATTATTTTTTGCCTGTAAGTCAACAAGAGTAAACAAAGAGGATCCTATCATAGCAAAGTGTATTTTATGTGTCCAAGTGTTGATGGCAGTACTGCTCTTTCCTTAACTTGTTTATAAGAAAACTTGAGACATTTCACCATCATATTTATGATTTAAAGACCTTTGTAAAGGTTACCAACTTTCTTTCTTGGATTCTTTTTTGTCTTATGACAGCTTGTTAAACTACATAAATGACATACAGTCTAAATACATAAACCCAAAGTTGTTGCTTAAAAAAATCATATTCAGAAACTATAATATTCGTAACCTGCAATTTTATATTTCAAACAGAAATGGCAATAGAGAGGAAAATGTATGGTTTGCAGATTTAAAACAAATGGAAGTACGAGAATGTCACGGAAGCACCAGGCTCCACCCACATTCAGCGATCACATTCGCTGGAGTACTAATCACCTGCACCTGATATCAATCAAGGACACTTTAAAAGCACACACACACTCCACTCACCCTTTGTCTGATCTTAACCACGACAACAGACTCATCTACATGTTCTATCGATTACCTGCTCCAGTTTGTTTGTGTCTCCCTGATCTCTTTTGTGTTCTCCCGTTTTTGTTGTGCGTGCCTCACCTGTATCTCCAACTCCATCGTCATCGCCAACTCCTGGATTCCATTGTTTGTATCATCCTTCTAATATCTGTTATATATCTCTGGACATTCTCTCATCATACTTGCCTGTTTACATTATCCAACTCTATGCAATAAATAAGCCTGTCGGTTAAACTAACATCTTGTGTGTGTGTGTGAGTCTGCATTCTGTTACAGAGAACTATAAAGTGAAAACATATGAACTATATTTCAGTATCTTCAAAGTTTGACATTTTTCATTGTAAACCTATTTCATACCAGATTGACTGCTAAACTATATCCTGACAAAAGCAGTTATTCAGCGTTCTGTAATATCAATCAGACAAAAAGCCTTTTGTCTGTTTGCTATTGTTGAACAGCATTACGTTTAATTTTAATTCCCTTTATTTAACTTTGAAATCTCCACAGGGGCTGGAGGTAAATAAAAACGAATGCTAACCATAATAGATTACTGTTTACTGTATCATGATTTGTTCAGTTTAGTGTCAGAACTGGAAATGTCTGTGGGGGTAACATGTCCCTCTCAGTTATAATTGCTATACCCCTGCCTAGATTACAGCTCTCTCTAATCCAGAAACACAAATAGTGTAGATACATTAAAATCTGTCTTGTCTGTGCCTGAATCATGATCACACTGTAATGACCATTAACCATTGACAATTTATTTGAATTACCTGCTGATAACAAAAAAAAGGTCATTTTAAAGTTCATATTAGCAAAGAATTTAAATCGTAGACCTCTAGGGATAAGTGCAGTACTTGGTTACCATGACAACACAAAAATGCAGGTTAAGTAGGCTATGGTCAGATGTGTCCTGGCCTAGACAAGCGTCAACATCTTGTCAGATTTTTTTTAAAATAAAAACAGCTTTTTTAAAGGTCATAACTGAGTTACTTGAGGAAGGGTATATATTGTTTGAGGGTCTTGAGGGAGAACCATAAAGTTTTGAACAATTTTACAGTCAACTTGTGATGGCCCCAGAATATCTAAGAGGAATAAGGCTTTTCTTTCTATCTGTGATTTCATATGAGACCAATCTTTCTCTCTGGGCCCCGTCACACCATTACTTTGCTCATATTGTGAAGCTACGACTCAGTCTCTGTCTACTAAGCAAAGCAAATAGCACAGCGGGTTGGGACGCATTACTCTAATGTTGCATTCTGTCACTCTGACACCACTTCATATCTAATCCTTATTGAGTTTATTTTCAACAGCCAAAGTAGATACATAACCAAAAAACAGCAGCGGGATTGAATCGGCTTTTACATGGAAAAAGGCAAGAAGAAAGGGAACAAAATTGACTAGAGATAGCAAAAACACCTAACTGTGTTGTGTACAGATAGTAGTCAATTGAACCCTGAGCATCACTGTACTTTTGCCTATGAATACAAAATGTGATCAATTCTGCAGCAGTGGTAACCTGGCATCCCATTTTCAGCCATTATTTTGGAATAATACGCATGTTAACTTTCCCCCTCATTGGCCCTGGTGCTGAAGATAAATCTTTCCCCTTCATATAAAATCATTTTCCAACATAATTTGAACCCATGCATTATTCAGTAGTCATTCATAGGGAGTGCATCAACATTCAAAAATACAGAAGTCATTCAAAATAACAACCTCTGTGTGGACAATATGGGAGAGACCAAAAAAAAGGACAAAAGCCAGAAAAATTTAAAATTTAAATCTTAACGGGTAACAGGTGTCAGGTGGATGTGTTATAGGTCAATGACACTCATTATTTCTGTAGCTAAATGCCATAAATAATGCACTCAACCCATGTTATATTTAAATATTTCCCATCAGCTGTTAGCTAGCGGTTTAAAATTCATGAGGGAATAAGGTGCCATTTTGGTTCCCACACTCATGGTAGATGTTCCCATACTTCTTCCCTGGAAATTCGACAAGACAAACCAGTTTACATGTCATCACATATTTCACCTCAAATATTTGAACTGCCCATTTGGAAACACTTCATATGAAAACAGTCACCACCTCCAACTTTCTGAACTGTAGAAACATATCCTCGATTACCACCCTGCCCACAGGGCTGTTGATCTAGACATTTCTAAGAACACAAGAGCTCACAAGTTTCAGTAAACACACAATATACATACACAGTTTTCAGTCATTTATACATTTGTGGGAATGTCTTAGCTTTACTTTATGTGGCATATGGCCTTATGTAACAAAATTTAAACAAAATTATCAAAAGAAATCAGAATAAACAATTATTTTTGCAAGTAATACAGTATACTTTATTAGCTCAACAGCAAGTTGATTGCCAAGCAACATCTCTACTTGAGGCATTAATGTAAAACCTAAGGTCACAGCTGTAGCCTTATTGGTGTTTTACAACAGATTTAAATGTTATTCCAGAATCAGAAGTATTCGTTTTATAAGTTATGTAAAAAAGTTAGGAACAATCTGACTGTCCCCCCACAATACAAAACATTGTCTCTACTACTTCATATTTATTGTGTTTGAAGGTTCTGACCTGGTTTACAATGTTTTAACCATCAAGACCGGCTAACCGGTGCTTTCATCATGCAGAGGTGACTTAGATGCCCACAGGTATAAGTGCATCAATCTGGTAAAGTGGTCACATCTAACTTTCACCTTTCTCTCTCTCTTGCTCTCTCTCTATCTACCTCATTCTTTTCAAGCTCTCTCTATTTCCCTTTTTCTGGCCTTCCCCAGGCAACCCATTACCTCAGAATAAAACCATGAGGTGCAAACAGGGACAGCTCAAATATGTTTTAAAGCACTAACTTGTGCGAGTAGAGGGGTGTGAGAGTAATGCTAGCCTACGGCTTTCTCTTTCCCTCTCTGCTGTATGACTATCTGGCCCCACCTCGCATGCCAACACTTATCTTTTCACCATAATGGATTCCTTAGATGAAAAAACAAAAGGCAAAAAAAATGTTTTCTTTATACAGTATAGTTGACTAACAGAAAAGATTGGCTTTGACCAGCGTTTATGTTCATTAAGGTTCAATGTGGTTTATACTGTTTAACCTTGGTGTGGCAATAAACTAGCTGGTGGACCACAATGTTGTTCATCAGTAACAAATGAACACGAGCATTAGCAACACTGATCTTTTCAAGGCTGTCACAATATTATTTACAAAATTATTTGCTAATCTCATAGTAATCTTGGCCTTTAAGCAGGTAACTCTAGAACCATTATGACTGGATTATTAAGTCCGTTGAGTCAGTTGAGAATGCGAAAATCGAATCAATTCAATTCAATAGGTTTATTTAAAAGTGTTGGCTCAAAAGAAATGGGACTGATCCATTTATTTGGTTTGATTCATTGACTCAAAATTATATATATTTTAGTCCGTTCCTCACACAAAGCCAGTAAAATTTTAGAGTAATTTGGAATATAACGTATTTAATGTAAAGTACATACTCTTTTAATGGCGCTTGACAGAGGTGGTGACTATGAACTGTCATTTTAAAGAAAGCAGAAGTGTGAAGTTTTCTTCTTTTGTATTCTACAGAATATAAATAATTCCAGAAATAATTTCAGCTGCATTGGAACACCATAAGGGTGAGTAAACAATAACAGAATTTACATTTTTTGGTGAACAGACGTTCATAAGCTTTTTGCTTAGTCTTCTCTTCAGCTTTATTCGTCAGTGTTTATAGTGTGTTCTATCCCCTAAAGCACTTATTGAGTCATTTATAATGTGGCTGTCCTCTGCAAGAAGGCTGTTAATCATTAGCACTTTGGGCTTCAGATCTTTGTGTTTCAGAGTATTCATCAAACAGGATATTTTAATGAGGCCAGGATCATATAGTAAAAGACACTCCAATATCTCTGGCTTTTAAAACTCTCTTTCAAGAGATTGTTGATTGTCAGTGTAATTACAGCTGCGCTGATTCATAGTTCGTTGATGATTCCTTTTTGGCACCAGTCATCCATGACTTGGGCTCTTGACAACATTTTAATACAAAGCCCAATCAAGACGTAAACAGAAGCTCGGAGCTATCAAATCAAAAAGCTTTCATAAGTCTTTATGCGGCTCCTGGTGCTGCCAGATGCAGTCCAATAGTGTTCTCATAACAAAAATGAAGGCAAAATCAAATTATAAAATAGGCTTTTAGATATAGTAATAGAAGATACATGATTTGTACTGACAAATGTAAGGCATAAAGATGTTCCAGCAGCCAGGTGGCGTTAGCTCTACAATGTAACCTTTAGTGGCAGGGCTTCACAAATATGCAGGTGGGAAAATAGGTGAAGAAAATCGAAAACTATAGTGCAATTTCTGTTACAGTATCACATTTTTACAATTTCTGTTAAATGTCCTATGTAAATGGCAAGTCCTCATAAATTATTTGTGAATCATTTTGAAGTGTTAGTAATTACAGACAGTTAATTAAACATTATGAGCCCTGCTAAAAAGCTGATTAAACCAGTCTAATATCAATAGCTATGTGTTCCAATCTCGCGGGGCTAGTGTTTAGCATGTCTGCCAGGTGCTGTCTGACTATGATGATTTACATGTTTTTTCATCATCATAGTCATTGATTTATATGACTATGATGATTTACATGATTTACATGTTTTTCACAGAAATCTGCCATTTATCAATATATTTAATTTATAGAATCTTTATTGTATAATAATGCAAGCATGTTTTTATTTTTCTAGTTACAGAGGTCTGGCTTGATCAAAGGCAGCAGAAATTGCCATGCTCATGCACACGATCACATATGCTGTACTTTTATATCACATACCGATACTCTTTTCTACACCATTGCCTTCTTTTTCCATTAAGTCTTGTGATCAAATAAAAAATGGAAGAAGAATAAAGTAAAGTATCTGACTTTATCCACATACAGTAGCTGAACATCATGGCATAACTTCAAGACAGAAGACCAGTATCTCTATACTCTCATGGTTAGGGTCCAATATCTGTTTGAGTCCTGCACTGCATCAAGCTCTTTCTAAATGTGTAGAAGCTGTAGGAAAGCTAATATATACTGCTGCCTTGTGGTGTCCTTGGACATACGGTTAACACAATAGAGTCAAGTCTACTGGTCAATAGTTATCATAGTTTGAGTGGTGCCTTAGTTATATCTATCTTGCCATCTCTTGCTCTGTATTCCTGCCGTCCGCTCTGCATGCTTCTTGTCTCACTTTACTGATACTGTTGTTTTTTTTTCATTCAAACTGAATACTGTGGTTAAGACAGCTAATTGCATGTCTGTTGGAATCTGTTGCCAGCATGAAAATACTTAAAAATGTGAAAATACTTAATACATTTGGTTTCAGAATACATTTGTCCAGAAAGCTGTCCAGAAAGCTACAAATAAACTTTGGTGTCGCTGTTAGAACTATTGAAACAACAAATCAGCAACAAATATTCTATTATACACTTCAGATTACTTAAGATCATAAAGTGAAGTACTTGTGAGGGAAACATTTGTATTATATGAGTTGAGTGTGTTATAATTGCAATTACATTGACATTGGTTGTTGGGACAGCACAAAGTGAGACTTGTATGTTGTTGCAGAATTTTAGAACCCAATACTTATTTTGTTATCTGAAAATGTCAATGCATTAATGAGATGGATTACTGACACAATTAATTACTGTTATGTATTGACAGGCCTAATTAATAACAGCAAGAATTAAACATCAATTCAGCACATAGATTTGTGATGAATCTGTTATGGAATAGTTTGTTCCTTTCTGACTTGTTGCAAGGCACTATTCTCTTTAAAATTATAAAATGATACTTGATCTAAATACTCTTACTGTAGAACAATACTCTATATTGAGTGTAATACTAATATTGAGTGTATTTAACAAGTAAATTAGTAAATATTTAGAAGTAAATATTTCTAGATAATATTTTCATATATAGTAATTGTAAAAATGTATAATAAAATGCCAAATAACAAGGACATTTTGTTTTCGTGCATACTATTTTTTGCAAAAATGGCTTAAGAAGGGTGATCACCATATTTGAAATCCAGCATGTGCTTTAAAATTGTTGTATCACGCTTTAAAAACTGTTTAGCAGTCATGAGTTGCCTGCAGGCTAGCAGAGTTCTTTCAAAGGTTGTATTAGAGGGATAGCTGAGTTTATATTAGAGAGCAGGACAGAGCTAGGCCTGAAGAGACCTGTGATAGACAGAGAGAGAGAAAGAGAGAGAGAGGAAGGTGTAGAACAGACCTGACAAGCTAACTGACTGTTTGATGCTGTGAAGTTTTGGAATTGAGAGAGACGGTCATTATAGTGATTTAAACAGTGATTATGATAAAACACCCAAAAGTCTTCCTAAAATGGGAAAATTAATTCTGGGCAATAGAGGCAGTTGTAATTTCTGATGGAAAGCTGGTCGCTGTGGGCCTGCTGCATACAGAAGCGCCTCAGGCAAAATGGGCTGCACCTCAGAATGCTGATAGCGATTGAGAGCGTACCAGCAGGTAGAAGCTTCAATGCCAGCACCACACATGGCTAAGTGGGCAAAGCAGCTCTTTAAACCCATGCCCTCTGTTAAAGTGGTCCTATCAAAGACTTCTGTTTGCCACAGCATGTCGTTTACACCCGTCTATATTTGTCACACTTGTAGCCTTGTCTTATTATTGGGTCATCACCCACTTGTGCAGGGACTCTCTGACAAAGCTCTCCGTATTAACACAATAATACCCATAGCTCTGGTCCCTCATGTGCCAGACAATTAATCCTAATATAATTAGAAAGTGGTGAGAAGCGAAGGGTCAGGTATTTATATAAAAATCTTAAGCTCCCCTCTGGTTCCCCTAGTGCAGGCCAAGTGCACTTCTCTGAATCCTTTATATATAAGACACACAGTCATACTTGGCTTCTGTTCAAGGACACGT
Source organism: Botia almorhae (assembly GCA_036877575.1). Classification (NCBI taxonomy): domain Eukaryota; kingdom Metazoa; phylum Chordata; class Actinopteri; order Cypriniformes; family Botiidae; genus Botia; species Botia almorhae. The sequence continues at coordinate 25,108 of JAZGTJ010002224.1, read as the reverse complement.
CCTCAGTCCTTGTGGAGACACAAGCAGGTTGGACAGATATTAGTTGGTTCTGGGAGCAGCTGTTTGCATTTCAGGGTTTTTCCTGCTTTGAGAATTTTTTTGTGGCAGCCTCACCAGAATTTCAGTTAGCTTTAAGTTTTATCACTTGATGGTATATTTTCTGTGTAATGTAGGGAAAAAACATTTTTACTTTATAAATGTCTCTTGGTTGATTTGTATTCTTAATGTTTTAGGGTATTAGGAAGTAGAATTAGATATGTTTGTTTAAATAAAGTTCTGTTATTGTTATGTATATGTCAACCTTGATGGTAAGGTCACGATCAATATAGAGCCACTGTGTACTGTGTCAAATACATGCAACCAATGAAAGTTCATCTTTAGTGCTGATAGCAATGTTATTATCTTTTATGTAATGTAATGTAATGGTATAAATGGTGTATGTATATGAGGTAGCACTTTATTTTGATAGTCCACTTTAAACGTTTTACTAACTTTAAGAACTGGTAGTTGACAAAGTAGTTGCAAAGTTATTTAAAGTATTGGTAGACTGTCTGCTTACTAACCCCCAACAGACATTGTACTGACATAAGGTAAATTTGCATGTACACTTATTCTACCAACCCTAATAGACTTTTAATACTCTAATAAAGTTAGTAAACGTGTAGTTGCAAATTAATGTTTGCTAGTTGACGTGAAGTTACATCTAGTTAATAGAATGCTGATAAACTACAGACTAGATAAGATACACTAGTAAAGTGTAGATGATTTTGGGTGGGAGACTTCTCTGCTCAGGAGTTTGTATGCAAACTCTTTCCTGTCTGTGAATAAACTTTAATAAAAGACATAAATCTGTTTTCCAAGTGTTTGTACAGTTAGGATAATTTCTTCAACAGGAGCAATTGTGTCATGTCCCATTCTTCACTTAAGTACTGTTGGTGAAAGCAATATAAAGCTCCTCCCTACACTTGCTCTCTTTCTCTCTTTCTCTCTCTCTCTCTCTGACATATTGTAAAAAAGACCAAAGACCAAACACATATTTTTTTGTAGTGCTGTTGGATACAATACCTGAATTACAGCTGTGTGTGAAACATGTCTTTTCTTATCTTCTCTGACAGCAAAAGTTTTCCACATAGTTAATATTAAACACACAGGTTAATATTAAAAAAAAGCCTTTTAACTTTAAAATACTTTCGATGATGACAATAACAAGGATAACAAGGAAACAATTAACAGAACAGGAAAAGAATGAAACCAGACTGAAAAGGAGAAAGTAGTGTGATTGTTTTTGTCATTTGTTTTACATGTAATATCTTTCTGCTTTATATTATAATCTATTATAATCCAGGGATGTTTTTAGGACCAAAATAAACATGATACGCCTACAGTTTGTGATAAACTAAATCTTTACATTTATTTTGGGTTTATTGTCACAGGGGCAAGATGTGTGTGTGTATATGACTGTGTACATCAGCTATCACTAAGGGCCATTTTTAACGCAGAAGAAACCCTATAACTGTCCCTCTATGTTTCTCAGAAAAAAATATTTACAGACACACATTTAGTAAAGCGCTCAAGTGTCATGTTGCACAAGTTAATGTTAAATTGATGATATGAAATATTTACAGTGTGGGAGCCCAGATGTGCAAACGCATGAATAGTGAAATAAATTAACAAGCAATTGGTGCATGGCTTGAATTTATATGCTGATTGAGTCGACAGGTAGAATTACGCAAACCCCACACTTGTGCAGTCAGCATATCATTTATATTCCAGAATCTCATCTGCCTCTTGGAAATTACACTTCTCCCTTTAATATGCACCCTTTATAGATTGCAGAAGAAGCTGATTTATATGCTGCTGATATTTAAAAGCTGTGCTGGAGGTGTGTACATTTACTTCAACTTATATTGACATAGTGAAAGTGGCTAAGGTCATTTGTGAAAAGAGAATATACTCAACTGCTACTGACCTGAGTACACACAGACCTTTTTGGCTCGACGGTAGCTGGCTGACTAGAACTCATTTCCACCAAAATGGTGTTTGTGCTTTAAGCAGAGGGTCTACAAACCTTCTAAAACTGTAGACACTTCTACTGAAATGAGATCCAAAAAGGTTGTAATTGACTATAAGTTGTATACTGACATAACCTGGCCACACATAAACATACAGCACATTGCTGTTTATGTTTTGAGTTTTGGGAACATATTAAAACATCCCAAGTAATTTAATTTAATATCTTTTATATTGTTGTGCTGTAACGTTAATCGCCAAAGTTGTTTTGGCTCTTAAAACTTTACGTGGCGTGGACATTATTTTGAACTACAGTTTTTGATGTTAGCAATTTCATGTTCAAACCCAGCAGATATAAAGGACCTTTTCCGGCCTGGAATGGCCTCTTCTTAAATGGAAATGGTTCCAGATTGGGCACAGACTCTGGCACCCTGATGTTACAATGACATATCTCTGAGCGCAGCCAGGCTTCTGACGTACCATATTGAAACAAGCTGTGTGAACTGCTCTTCTCGTTTATCCTCTACCTCTCCCTCTGTATGTCCATCTGTTGTGAGTTGCATTGGCCTGGAGGTGATTCCTCCACAGACACGGCTCATTGTGGCATCTGTTTCCCTGTGTTCCAGACTAGCAATCACTAGTCACACTGGTAGATGGTACTATTGGGTGTTGTGAGGAAAAGACTGTGAAGTTCTCTCACATTGTAACCAGAATATGGCTAGGGGCACAGAGCTCTTAGGGTGCAATTACACTGAAATTACAATGAACAGAACATATACCTTGATATTTTTTTGCCTGTTTACATTCACTTTACATAACTGAAGATACTTACACAAATACATCACAAGGCATTGAAATGTTGATAGACCCAAACTAATCCGTCCACTGAGTTTATGTGAATATTCTTGTAATTAAAATGTACAAATAAAATTAACATTTAAACAACAACAAAACATCTTCAATTAAAATATGAATCGGATATCAGTGTTTAGATATAAATTACATGACCATATATCAAATAAGTATTCGATTTAAAATCATATTTAAAAGTGATGCAAATCAGATGGCAAAAAATCTCAGAGAGTTTTTTCTGTTTGTGTGGCTAACAGTCTAAATATGGTCATCGTGACATCTGTTGCTCCATGTTGCAGGTACATTGGTACATTTTTCCCATCATGTTTTTGTGTGTCTGACAGACATATAATCTGTTTATCCATTACCATTTATCTTCTTCTTCTGGTCCTTGTGTCCGGCTGTCCTGATTGGTTAGTCAGCTGAACCTCAGCCCCTCCCCAAGCCTCTCATTAGCTCAAAGTCTCATGTCCCAAAAGTCATTAATCATGCTGCTTGGACACCTTGCTTCCCCCCTCCTTTCCCCTGGCAAAAGCATGATTTCCAATTAAATCTCTTAACTGCGAGGTTAAAAGCCAATTTCATGCACCTTACTCTTGATAAATGGGTGATGGACTAACCATTATTTCTTTCTTCTCCTCTTCTTCTGGGTTACCTCTGATAGTGCAAAGTTAAAAGACAATGACCAAATGTTATGTATTGTTTGGTTGTGAATTTCTCTTATTTTTTCCTCACCCTTATCCTTTTCCAAAAAGGAAACGACTGTGAGTAGTAGTAATTGGGCCTCTGCTATTATTTAGTGTTAATAATTTGAAGCATGCTATCTGACTTTCTAATTATGATTTTCTGAAAATAACATTTAAAAAGAAAAAATTGATGCAAAACAATTGCTGTATATATTCTGTTATATGTCCACAGAATATAATTTTTCTCTCTGCAGGCAGAATAATGTGCTTTTCAGATATTAAAGGCTGCTATTTAAAGTTTAAAGAGAAAGTTCATTCAGAAATCATCATTTATTCACCCACGTAATTTCAAACTATTAAGACTTTCTTTTATCAGTAGAACATAAGTTGTTTTTTTATTTTCTTGACACTTTCTTCCATATAAATAAGTGAATGGGACTAGAACTTTCAAGCTCCAATATGACAAAAATAAAAATATCATAAGAGTTATTCAAAAGGCTATACTACTAATAATACCAAGTAATCAATTACAGTTCATGGATGTAACATAAACTAAGTTTGGACACCTATCTATATACCCATCCTCAACCTCCTGCTTTTTGTGTAAATTTGTTGACACTAGAACAACACTCTACTTTTTAATGGGTTCTTTAAAGTCAAGAATCAGTGATGTGGAAACCTGTCCATGTATAACGTGTAAAGTTATTTTGTAACAGGAGCTGAAATAACAACGATACAGTTTTCATTTCATGAGAGAAAGACTCGTGCCTCAGAGCTTTCTGAGGATAATGATTTGTTACTTTCCTTTGCCTAGAAAACAAAACATTGATCTTAGCATGTGACAAAGCAAGAAAGATTAACAGCATTAGCAAGTGGCCACGCTGAGAAAAATGCGAAAAACTAAAGTTTGTTTCCCTCTGTCACTTTGCCAGTCATCCAGCTCTGGGGACAGTGCTGGTATTTATGGTTCAGTAGACACACTATCAGCCCAGCCACTGTTAAAGCATGCAAAAGGCCACAAGATCCACCAGGAATTTTCTTTGGAAAATTATGGGTGCCAAGAAGTCACTGTAGTGGAACAGGGCTCAGCTAACCAAGTTTTCCCCTTTAGGTCTGTGGCTATTTTAACAATCGGCAAATAGCAAATAAAACCTAGAAGCACACTAAAAGAACAAACCTGTTTCTGTATTTCTACAGTAATATTAATGCATGCTTTTACTGCCAGCAAGACTGCACATTACTTTCTATTCTTTTCAAAACCATTTTTATCTCATGCTTTTTATCAATGTGTAAATCTTGGAAACCACACTCATTACACAGGCAATGTTAGCGCCATACTCAATAGGTGAGTGTTAGGAATTAAACACACAATATACAAGAACCATTAGTAAATATTGGGAAATCACTCACAACAGCTCTACTATCTGTAAACAGAATAAAGGTGTCAGGGACACTTCTAATCAGAAACACTCTCAGAAACAACAACTAATCAGAAACACTTTCTGCCTGTCAGTGATTGTGCATGTTAGGATTTACCACTATTGGGTTGGCTGACATGTCTATGAAGGGCAAAGTTTTGAGAGGGGACATGTGGTATGAGGGCGATCTAATTCAGTGGCTAACTCAGGCCTGAACTAAAAGCAATAAGACTGAAGTTTTTGTCATTTTTTCATTTCTTTGATAATGTCTTCACATGTGGCCTGTTTCATCCATATTCAGTCAAATGATTCAGGATATTCACTAGAGAGACAGATGGAAGAGTGGGGTGTGAAATGCATAAATAGTTTTCTAAGCCAATTAACAAGCACCAGCACAAAAATCTATTTTATGCGAGTAACTCATTAGAAAAACACATTCACGGCTAACTCACCCTCAGATTGGTGCCAGGGTTTACTGCTGGGAGGCTGTTGCCAGTTCTTTAGATTTTAGCATGCTGAGGTAATGTGTATTAATTTACTTGGCATTTAAAGGGCACTTCTTTTGATGTAAATATATTTTCACTTTGATTACTGTTTGATTTTTAAGCATCACATCACAAAAATTATTCTAGCTGAAAACCGTGCAAGAATATGATGGAAATGTTTCACATAAAACTGTAAAAGTATTATAAGAGCTCAACAGCATGTACATTGATCAAGCGCCAGAGACATAAAGCGAGTGTTGCTGGATTTGTCAGGTAAAAGTCAGCCAGGCGGTTTAAAATTTACTTTAGAGTTTTTCACTTAGCTGATGCGAGCTGTTTGTTTGTCCCAAAATTTTTTTATCTGTGCTTCCAGCTATTTGCTAATCATTAACTATGGAGCCCAAGCCCCCACATTGCTATGAGACTAGCTTCGGCCTTCACTTTGGTTTGTTTACCCATTCATTTATTTATGCAATTCATATCTCTGTCCCGTCACTGTTCATTTGGGAGGCTAACAAACTGGTCCGAGGTTGTAGAGCCGGGACGTTAGGGGGCAGCGGCTCATGGCATGCCAACTTGCTTAATTTCTGGGATTTTGGCATCCCTGCTCTCTCTTTGCATGCTCTCTCTTTGCATGCTCTCTCTGCTTGTGCATAAAATGCTCATTTTTGAAGTGTAACATTGTGGAAATTTGAGCTGTTTGCCTGCCAAATGGGATCCAAAAAGGCAACTCGTGAAGTGGGATGCACTGATGAACCGGAGACCCATTGCAGCTGGATCTGTATGTAAATGCCAGGCGGTGTGTGCCAAGAACAGCCCTCCTCTTAGCACGACTTCTGTCGACACTCACAGATCTAACAATGGCGAAAGCCCTTCCAATTTGTTTTTGGACATGGCCACACTTCTTTGCATAATGAGCCAATGTAACAAATGCTTTATAATTAAGATGTCTTTGCTAAGTTGTAAGTCAGAGTTTAATTAAAAAAGGAGATCATAATTCATTGCTCCACACTAACACTAATGTGTTTTGCGCATTTTTGGGCGCGTATCAAAGTAACACCATGGCTTTTTGAACATGGCACCATGGTAATGCTACAGTTTCTCAGACATATAACATAGTAATACCATGTTTTTTTTGAGACATGGTATATATATCATCGGACCCAAACATGGTACCCTGATTGTACTACTATTTTTCTGGTGTGTTTGGGTTGTAAACACTTTAACATCACTTTCCTGCAGCTAATTGGTTACATGTTGCTTACAGTTCAGCTCATTGGCCACCCAGAACTGAGGGCCTATAAGCAAAGACGGCAGCATACAGGTTGAGTTTTTTCATGACTGCATGACCTCCCTTTTAACTACCACTGAGAAGAAAGGTGATGCTAGGAGATGCTTAGAGAGTTTTCTACAGGTGTTATTAAACCTCTTTAATGTACATTCTCTACACAAATTTCATGTAAAAGTTTGCATGAGACTGTGGCCCTTGTCCTCTTTTTTACGAAGGACTCTATTTTACAAGGCTTTTGTAGACTGTCTTACGAGCCTTAATAAAACCTAACCTAACAGCTAAGCTATTTACATTTACATTTACATTTTTATTTAGCTGACAGAAATACCACTGAAGTTGTTTCTGTTTCCAGACAGTTCTATTAATGATTTGACCATCTTCCCATAACGTTGCTGATCGACTGCTCCTTTGCCAGCTTTAAAGAATCACACCCAAGCACGTCCCCATCTGTGACAGCAAGCCTGTGGTAAGAAAAGTCTCACATGCAGTGTTCCCAACGGCCACAGGGTGGCGCTAGTGTGTCGTTCTAATTTCTTATGCAATTAAGGTAAAACGACAGTGGGTGATATAAAGAATCCATCTAGTCTTCCTGCTTTACTTCTTACCTTTTCTTCCATGACAAGGTAGCTCAGTCTAATTGCCCTAATGCTTCTTCTCCTCATTAGACCACCTGACCTTGCCAGTGTGTGGTAAGAGTAGGTTATCATGGATTAGGACAGAAGCCTGAAGTCCCATCCGAGTCCTTCTGTAGTGAATACATGCCTCTCCTGGCTGTACTAGTGTTAATCAGAGGAGAAGGGTGGAGGGAGGGAACAGACATGCATGTACAAAATGGTTGTATGGTAATTTTCTGATGTCTGATGTTTATTTACGTGCTCTGATACAATGCAGATATTTCAGTAGTTCAGTCACTGATTTCATTTATGTAGCACCTCCACTATTAACACTTTTATGCAATATTTGAGAGTTCAACACCTGTACGACTAAAGAACATTAAATCTGTTGTTCTCAATGCTTAGCCTAAAGCTCTGTCAGACATCTTGATGTTAAGCATCTTGTCGGGGTGATTTAAAACTCAGCTATACGCAAAAGTACAAAATACCCCAATTCATGTTTCCAGGGCCATAAATTTCCTTTCAAACGCAAATCCTGTTCTTCTGCTGTTTTATTTATGTTTCATGCTTCAGAATCCATGTATATTCAATATCATTAAATCAACTGCAAAAAATAGAAAGGGTTAATTATAAAATAGCAGTATTTTCTCACAAATGTTACTATAGAAGATAAGCAAACTGCATTCTGGAAAGGTGGGAGCACTCTTGATTTATTTATGCGCAGAGAGCACATAATGTACAGTAGAGACATACAAGTAACTAGCTTCCTTTTTGATGTCTTCATTACACGACCGTAACCTTGTGGGGTTTGTCTGACAGATACAGGCAGAAATAACAAACAAAGGGCTTGTTTCTGAAGGCATTTATTATCCGAATGAGTCGCTTTTGACATTTCAGAGGAAGCCACGCAGTTCTCCTGCTGTGCACATGAGTGTTACCGTGGCACATGCTGAGATTGTTCTGGGAAAAATCACAACAAGAGGTGTTCAGAATCAATAGATGCTTGTGCGTGTGATGTGCTGCTCCAACAAAATTGTGTCCGCATCACACATCTCGCCCAGGAACAAAAGCTCTTTGACCTTTAACCTCCATGTGCACTTCCACAGAGTCTATTTAGCAGAGCAAGTGACGTGTCTAGCTGTGTTTGACACTCACTGTGAATTTCCACACAGAGCAGAATGCGCTCCGTTTCTGACACAGACCTCTGGGAGACAGATCATTTTCTGTCTTTGAAGTGTTAAGCATATTTAAAAGAGGCATATCATGCATTTCTTTTTTATCATTCCCTGTGGTCCAGTTATGATGTTAGTCAAGGCTTCTTATGTCAAAAACAGTCATAATTTGGTTTCTGAACACCAAATAGAGATGGCTGAGTTGTAAATGTGTGTCATATGTTAATGTTAATTTCTGAAAGCAAAACATTTCCATTTTACTGCAACAAAATTATCTGTTTAGATCAAAGGACTTCTAAACAAGAAGTTTTTAGTTTCATGAAAGTTTCTTTTCATTTGCAATGAACTCTTGCAAATCAACTTTTAAACAAAGGTTGGAAAAATGTGATAAAAACATGCTTTTTCTTACCAGACAGACATACAATAAAACACTTATAAATACTCACACTCTCAAACAACAGTGGATAATTATGTCTGTTGATGATGGGTCAACAAGTGTTAACATTTATGAGGAGAGCTCTATCCAGATCTAGCTATTTCGCTCCACAATCAGACAGCCAAATACATGAGCCACAGTACATTTTTAACAACAGTGATCCAAAAACAAATTAGATTTCCTCTCTACAGCCACAATAAATGGATAGAGAAAGAGGTCAAATATATTTTGCACTCCAATTAAAATGATAGAAAATCATTTTCAGATTATATAAATTGATATAGATTCTCTCTTATACAGTGTCAATAACAAGTATTTGGACATTAAGTGAGTAAGTATACAGTATGACTGTTATTATATGCCAATGAAATTTCTTTTGAACAACAATAAAACAAGCACAATTTCCAAGAAAACATGAAAGCAACATGGAGAACTCAAAAACACAGTCACCTGAGCAACAGAAGAAGCTTCTACCAAAACAAAAACCGTGCTTGTCGTTTGGACACATTCTGTGAACAAAACACTGACCACTGAACAAAACACAGTCAAATGTAAACACTGCAGAAAATCTGTTTCAATGACTAAAGGTAATACCCCCAATCTGTTTCAACACTTGGAGCACAATCATGTTACTAAATATGAACAGTGCATGGCTCAAAACAATGAGAGAGACTGACAAGTGCTTAGCAACAAATGCCCCCACAATGCAGGTGTCAATAACACAGGCATTTACAAATGCTACACAATATGGAAAGTATTCAAGAAGATAGAAGGAAATAACTGATGCCGTTTCATCGAGAAGGATATGACTCCCATAGCTACGGGGGAGTGCAGTGGATTTAAACGCCTCAAAACTCAAGACAGAACATACGCTGCCATCTCGACCATTCTTTTTCCGAACTGCACTGCCCAATATCTACAAAATGCAACAGTGATCCTGAGACAGAGTCACATCTATAACCACACAGGATACACAGTCTGCTGATCCATTAGAATTGCAATTAATGAAAATTTTTCATTAATTGCAATCAAGGTAAAATGTTCAATTAATTTAAGATTTTGATTTTAGGTCATATCGTCCAGCCTTGTTGTGGTTTTTTCATTTACCCTTATAAGTAACACACGCACACACAAGATTGTACTTGGAGCTTCTTTACTTTACTCACATGCAAGGATACATGTTCCACACAACAAGTGGGGGCATTACACACAACTGTGTAGGGGTGAACCTGGACTGAACCATTCACTGCATATACTACAAGCCTTATAATAAATACTATTTGTATCACCTTTTTTTTGAACCAGCTGGTTAAAAATAATTGCAAAGTGGCTATTGTACTATATTAAGTCTTTATTAAGTGTTTCCCTGAAATTCACACCACAGATGTAGAAATACAAATACTGTAACAGGGTAAAATGTTGATTCTTTGTATTGTTGTACAACTTTTGAGTTGAGTATTTTGTATTTCATTCGAAAATTTGCCTGAGAATCAATAAAAATTGTTAATCTGTAGAAATACAAATACTGTTTATTATATAATTTAATTTATGTATACACACACATACACTATATTGCCAAAAGTATTTGCTCACCCATCCAAATAATTGAATTCAGGTGTTCCAATTACTTCCACAGGTGTATTAAATGAAGCACCTAGGCATGCAGGCCGCTCTCAGGAGCTCAGTGAATTCCAGCATGGTACTGTGATAGGATGCCACCTGCGCAACAAATTCAGTCGTGAAATTTCCTCGCTACTAAATATTCCATAGGCAACTATCAGTGGTATTATAACAAAGTGGAAGCAATTGGTAATGACAGCAACTCGACGTCACATTATACCCTATGGATTAACAATGGGATGTCACTTAAGTTCATACGCGTCTAAAGGCAGATAAGCAAATACTTTTGGCAATATAGTGTTTATATTATACACATGCATATATTTATGCATTCATATATAATACAAACAATATACATTTAAATTAATCAGACCATCAGATACATATTTATATGAAACATATGGAGGCACAGGGTAACGATATAGATCTACCTTATGAATATACATCTGCCTTATGTTCAGTTTCTGCAGAATGTCCTAATGATGTAAGCAGAGCAGGGAATGTGCAAATGATCTGCAGAGGGAGTGTACAGGTCAACAGGCCAAGACAGCAAGGAAGAAAGTTAAACTACACAATGTAACTCATACTGAATACTGCAATTAATCGGTAATTTATTTAGAGGAGGTGTTGAAATTCATTTTGTTCAAGTCTTTTGTCCAAACATGCTGTGAAAACGTCAGCGCCGCTTTCATTACCACTTGATTAGCAGAGTCATGAGAGGAAAGCATGCTAAGTATTTAAGCTTGCACAGCTCAACATTATATGCACAGACCCAGAGAGCTTGACGACTGTTAAACAAGCAGTGGTTTAGTCGCTTCCAATGGCAGAGACATGAACATGTAATGTGTGTGCGCAGCTGTTTGCATACTCTACAATTGTACATTTCCTTTGTGCAATTGGTTATCTGTAATGCGCCTTACCATAAGTACCAATGTACCATGTAACAGCTAACCACAAAAAAATGGTTTAAATTGTTTTTTCTAGCAAGGTCAAAACCTCATTAAACAATTTTTAAAGCTTTCATGTTCATCGCATAAAAGGTGTGTCACCCATAACCCTTTAATGCGTGCCACACTGTTTCAACAGAATATCCAAATGCATTAACATCCATTTAGAGGTCATAATCAACCCACAAACTTCACTGAGGAAAACCTTAGCCTGCTTCTTATTAGCCGTGTGGTTAATGTATGTTTACTATCATGACTGAAAAGAAACATTATTGGTTTGACAGGGTCTCCCATTAGTCTTTAGAACAACCATGTTCCTGTAATTAAATATAATTGCCTTTTAAGTTTATTTCTTGTCTTTATTTTTTTATCTTGTCCCTTTATAGTAATAAATAGTCAAACGTAAATGAGCAGATTGAGCTGAATTCTACTTGAAACAGCATTTTGGGGGCAAGGGGCGAATCAGACAGAAGCAATACTGCCTAATCTTATTATATCAGCTGTGCACAGTCATGTCTAACCAAATCTGATCTCTCAAGTACACAGTCCAGAGGCTGCAAAACAAATATCAAACACAACGAACCAAGGAGCTCATTTTCTTTCATTGCACTATGCACAGTGAGAATAACCTTAACAAATGTGCATATAAATATGCCAAGATGCCTCTGAATGTCCCTCATTTTATAGAGGGAAATTCTATGAAAAAGTGTGTTATGATTTTTGATATAAGGCTTGGTAAATGGGGAAATCGCTGTGATCTGTTGCTTGTAAATGGCTTATATTGTACTGCTGTCAGTAAGTGCTTTGTTCACAAGCTGCTCTGATTCAAGCAAAATGTTTTGATGACATAACTTTGTAATGTGGATAGGTTGTCACACACTTCAGCTCATAACTATGGTACTTATTTCCTGTCAGGGCCACCAGCAAAAATGAAATTTGGACTTGGAATGACAAGATTAATTTTAAATTTGTCATCAATTTTCTATACCAAATTCAATTATGGCCACCCTTCATTCTCCATTGATGGAACTGTCTTTGGGTTTTAACAAATCCTGAGTCCTGAAAGCTGCCAGCTTTGTGTCATGCTACTTTGAACCATGTAGTAATGTGCCCTTGAAGCTCAACTAGTTTATGGTTCCAACATTTTAAATGAATCATATTACCTTAATCTTATTAAGTCTTATTACCAGTATTTTAAATCTAGACTTAAAGTTCAGAGCCAGGTTGCCCTTTTTAACCAATAACCAATCGTATTAGCATTCAAATGTATTCATTTATAAAACGGGCCTTCGGCACGCATATGTTTTCATACATTCGCACAGATATTGACAAATACAATTGTATAACATATTGACATCATCTATAATGTAACCCTTTCGATAAATAAACAACTGTATGGAATGCCTAGAGATTGCATAGAATTGCACTGAGACAGGAGTCCCACGTAGAGCTATAGGGAACACTGCAACCACAAAACTGCTTATCTATCCTGACAGAAGCAATTTCCAGCCAGGCTACCCTAAACAGAAAGGTCCTTCGAACAAGCAAAGGGTAGGTCTCTGTGGCACAGATAATGCGAGACAGAGATACATTGACCCCCAGTGAAGAGACAAAAATCACTCTCCAGGGATTATGCTGGAGATAATGCTTGTTAAAAACGACACTCCTCTTAGAGTCAGTTATTGCATTCCACTGCACTACTTTTTAATTGCTTCGATGTAAACATGCGCTAGACAGATGTCTCTGACCATTGCACTGCGTCTCGCTGCATTTATTACTGTCTTGTGCACAAGCATAGCGCTTTGAAGACTTGACACAGCGCAGATCAGAAAGAAAGTGAAAACTTTACGTCTCCTCAAAATTCTGTTTCCAAAGACCTTGATGGGAATATGTCATTAGACCATATGCACCAGCAGGCAATGAGAAACTGAATATACAACTACTGGAAAATTCTGAAACATTTTGGACAAAGTAATAATTGTTTACTTTCTTTTGTTAACCTGACTAAGCAGCAGGTTAACTAAAGTTTACTGAAAAACAGTATACTGATAACTGTCAATGGTCATTAACAAAAATTACATGGTGTGTACATGAGTTTGGGCACTGGTAGGGACACTTGACCCGTTTTCCTTTTGAGCTTTCCTGAAGCTCAGCTGGTATTGCATGGTATAAAGGTCATAGATTAGATTCCTATAGAATGCACATATTGACAAATTTATATAGCCAGACAGCATTGTAAATCACTTTGGATAAAAGCGTCTGCCAAATGCATTAATGCACATTCTGGTAATAATAATGGCAGTTTCCTAATATTGCCACAGCTTTTTGTTCTGCACTGCATTTACCTACTCTGCATCGAGCCTTGCGTTTTTCAAAAGCAAGAACATGTTTTGTGTGACTGGCACCGTAGAAAGTAATCTACTGGGTGTGTTGTGTAGCTTTGATGGGACTGGGAGGAAATGTATTGAGAGGAGCGAATTTCTATTTGAAAAGCTGCTAGCAGCACATGAGGCAGTGGTTCCACAGTATACGAACATTGTTTTGATGTGCCTTGCTCAGCCTGAAGTTATTCATAGTGAATCTCCTGTCCAGACCAAGTGAATGCTGGGAAAAAAAATCTCAAACAATAACTGTCATTTCAGGAAACACCTGAGGGACTGACAACAATAACACCAAATGCAGGTGCAGTGGATAGAAGTGTAGGAGACACTGTTTATGGACTGTCTAACAATAATGAGGCCGTATAAGGTAAGAGTATGAATCTGTCAACCCAACTTCACTTCATTTCTGGTCAGCAATTTTAGAAGCTGCTCAGCTTGTCAAAACAAAGAAACATATCAAATTACCACTATCTTGAAAGGTTGGAAAATAGAATGTTATTCTACAGCACTGTAAGAGAGCCTTGCAGGAACTTACTTTTGGAGTCTGATGCTCCTTGAAAAAATTGCATGTGTTGCACTTCCAGAGTTTCTGCTATGCACTGCATAGTCAAAGGCAATTATTCAATGTTTTTTCTGTAATTTCTGTAAATGCCAGTAATTCAGACCTTTTGATTAAAATTTGATTTGACATCTTTGGCCTCAACAGAAAATGTATATTGATAAAAACATATTCAGACCACTTTACTTTTGATTGCTATTTTTATGTGTTTGCTTTGAGGATGTCCAGGCTTTCAACCAGCATAACATAAACATTTCTGAAAAAAAACATACATATAATAATATATTCACGCTGAATAATACTTTTTTCTCTTTCTTTTTGAAGGTTGTAGTAATTTTGCAAATAACTGAAAACAATGTGTGCAAGATGTGCTAGTGTAGTGTTCCTGTACCTCAATTGGCAGAGCATTGGGTTAGCAGTGCAAAGGTTGTGAATTCAGTTCTTAGGGGAACACATGTACTGATAAAATGTATACCTTGGTTAAAAGTGACTGCCAAATGCATAAATTTAATGTAAATATGTTTTGCATACTAAACAAATACCCATGAATACTAATGAGAAAAGTTTGTTTTTTGTTCTGTACTGTATAGATTTCATATGAAGCATTTGTTGTGTTTTCTTCAATATTAAATTGATTTACTAATTTACAACAACTTGGTTGCCTTAGTTTGTTGTAAGCAAAGATGAATGACTGTATAAGTACCAGTATATAGCACAGAATGGGGGTGATACTAAACAAACATTATCACGAGTGACACTAAATAAACAAATGCATGTATTTCCTTATAGAAAATTCGTATCAATTTGTAAATAAGATTGTGATGTCTTTTGGATTCAAAATGGTTTTCAAACATGGATACAGCATGATTTATGATAACATCCCGTGAAAGCACATGCTATGACAGAAACTGGCCTGGTGAGCTTGATTCAATCAATAAATCACAAACAAGCAGGAAAGTGGAAATGCTTATAGAAAATATTATTCTGCTTTCTCTCAAATACAACTAATGTAACAGCTATCACAGAGCTTTACATCACATTCACATCTGCAGAAAAACAGGACAGCAAATCATGAACTACACAGGTAATTCAATAGTTCTGAGAGATTGTTTAAGCTGCTTGTTTGAACTGGTGTGAAGTTTCTTGACAGGTAATAAATATTAAGCATTGTAAATGTGTCAGCTATTATCCATTTTCATGCACTTGTTTTCTCACTGTAATATGTTAATAAACTGTAATTTATGTCATTTCAAAATCCATTACAGAAATATAGAAAGAAAGGGATATGTAATATTTATATAGGAACCCTTGATGTGTATTTCTTAAAGCGGCATGATTTTCCCATTTCATGGATTCCTTCACCAAAAAAGCAAACACATGTCCAGGGGCGTTATGCACCTTTTTTTCTTTTGATCGGGCACAAGTAGCAGTTCTGCTTGCTTTATGCCCTAGGCGATATAAGAAAGCAACACATTTTAATCACTAAGTAGATCTAATATAAGAGTAAGATACTCAAAGGTGTTACCAATATAGTGCTACCAATACCAATATTTTTATATCGAAATATCTGTCTCTCTGATTTATGCCTCAGTGTTTTGTTTAAACCTACAATAAGCATGTAACCAAACAATTGTTTTGAAAGTTCCATTAATAAACTAAATAACGGTTCAAATCTAAGGGTGTCACGTAAACATGCTCAACGTAAATTTAAACCACGCCTTTGTGAGAGGTCACAAACAAATAAATGAGAATGGAATTAGAAAGTAGCTCTCTGTTAAAGGCTAATGGCTCTGACCTGTTTTTCTTTAACGCATGTAAAAGATGAGAGGATCAATCACTGTTTAATTCCCCAGTTTAATTACAAGCACACAAAGCGCTGCCTGCGGATTGCACAAGAACACCAGATGCTTATTGTTTCCACTGTGAGGTTATTCTACCACAGCGCCTTAAATCATTCTGAATGCGGCTCTATTTTAGAGTCCAGACAGCAAGATTATCGGCTGCTGTAATCTAGTAGATGCCCATGGTCTGACAGGTTTCTATGGCGAGATGAGGAATTTAATCAAAGACTTTCTCTTCATTTCCATTTTTATAACACTTTGTCAGCTTGGCTTTATATAATGAGGGTTTTACTTTACCCTAAATAAGAGCTCGATTAAAGTCACAGGACGGCCAAAGAGACCTTCAACCACTCCCCACAAATCTGTTATCGTCTGTAGGCTTTCATCTCGGCTCTGACTGTTTACATTACATTTTTGCAGTTTTTATTGTATTTTCCCCTGGGTGCTACTAGCTTTCTTTATAGCTTTATTCGGACAGGACTACTTTTCCCAAGGAGCTCAGGTAAATTAATGTTTCACAGATGTATTTTGTGATTTCAATCATGTTTAAATTGAACACACCTGTGATTTTTTCCAACATCTGTAAAAATTACTAAACAAATTACTTACTGTTTCTAGCTAACCCATATGCTAAATTCTGTGATTGTGCTATTGTATTTATGCTTCTCCTCTCTTTGTCAAATACAGTACAGTAAATTTGAAAAGGAAGGAGATTTACTGCTAACTACAGTAAATTTTCTCATTGCGCTGTCAGGTGCACCTTCATTATGGCTGTAGAGCTTTTGTGCAAACTTTCTGAGAAAATAAAATTGTTAGAGGTTCAAGTACTGTTGGCATTCAGTCTGACTTAAAAGAATATTGAATCAGTGAGGAGATTTTTATCATGTCTTGCTCAGAATGACCACTGTTTAAATAGGAGTGTAGAATTATATGCATATTATAATTATATGCACATCACAATCCTGTCTGAATAAGTGCATGAAATGACAGATGTCCTATGTTAATTATTAACTCCATTGTCATTTTTATTTTCTCCTCACTCTCTCACTCCACCTTTATCCTAGCAGTATTTTATATAATTTTTAAAGAAAAGGTCATCTTTTTTTAAAGAAAAAGTTAATCTAACAATGGACATTTCATTTTTAATCTGCTGGCTGCTTTTTCATAAATGTTTGAAGAAAATGCAAGCTGATCTTTTCCATATAATAAAAGTGAAGCGTGACTGCAGCTGTTAAGCTCTAAATGTACACAACATAACAGTGATTCCTAAGACTTGTGTGCTATATACAATGTAATATACAATATTGTACAACAAGTCATATAGTACCTTTGTGTCAGAAACATAACATATGAAAAAACATATGAAACATATGAAAAAGAGCTAGGATGTTCAGTTTTTGTGTTGGAAGAAAGAAAGTCAAAAAGGTTTGGAACAACAGGAGAATAAGAAAATTATGAGAAAATTTTCATGTTTTGTTGAGCTATTTCCTTGTTGAGGCTGTGAATTCTGCGTAAATTTTAATACTTATAAAAACTTTACAAAACGGGATAAAGTTCAGAGAGCAAATCTGAGTTTTGAAATCCAAAACACCCAGATAACAGTTGCCATTAGACAGAGCATAGCGATTCATTTAAGGAAAATTATGAAGAAATTAAATTATAAATATTTAATCTTTTATGAAATTCCTCCATTATATATTTATGTGACAACCCGTGACACAACCAAATGAGTTATTTAAGCAGATGATCTTGTCCTCCAATTTAAAATATCATTTAATTTACATTTCCGATTAACTCCTAACCTTGTTATTATTTATTTTATTTTTTATTTTGTGATTAATGTGCTTCTAAAGTAATTCATGGTTGTGCGTTCAGGCATAGTACTGTACTGTGTCTGGGGCAATGCATTATCTTAAGCTGAATTAGCATTCTGTGAACGAAAAGGGGCAAGTGTGGTCTACCCATTTACTCAAAATAAGTAGAGTCCGGCAGAAAAGAGTATATTAATCTTTTTCTCAAAAGGTTTTTACTTTTCTTTAAACAAGAATAATTTGTTACAGCATTATGGTAAATTCAAGTGAAACATTTGTACATTGTTGGCTAAACTGTGTGTGGAAATCTGGGCTACTAAAAGCTTAATTTCTTGCTTTATCTCACCAACAGACATGACTGAGTTACACAGTGGTACAGACTCAAACCATCTGAGGACCAAATAATAATTTAAGTCATGTGAAACATCTTCCTATTTTTCACAAAGTGAATTGCAAGGTAAGAAAAAAAATCATCCACCCAAAGGTCAGACGATTGACCCCAGTGGAAGCAGGTCAGAAGGAAAGTCAAGCTGCTGCAGCAGAGATCGCAAGATGGAATATGACAGACAAAAAAACTGTATCCATGAAAAATGGCTGACTGGGGAAAAAACAACCCTTAAAGACAACACAGCCCATCTGAAACGTAAAACAATATCAAAGCAATTCCATTTCTGAAATTAAACTGCCTGCCGGAACCATTTTCATGAGAAAGATACAATCTTGAGAGCATGCACTCTTTGAAAAGGTCAACGATAAGACTTGGCACTCTTGGCATTCGCCTCTGTATTAAAATGCACTGTTTTGTGAAAAATATTTTCTTTGGTTTTGTAAATTCTTAGGCTCCGCCTATCTTCTACACAGGTTTCTAAATCTGGACTGAGGAATTCATTTGGGCTTTAAACTCAGAACACAATGCACCTGACCTATATCACAAGTATTATTTGTATATACAATAAAGTAAGGCAGTGCGATGTCTGGTTTTGCTGAACTGGTAACTTATATAAAAGATCAAGGAGACATCTCTTCCTTCGTCCACTTATATTACACACCCCTCCGCATCATTAAAGTTACACTATCTAATTGCTATGGGAGTATTTTATTTTTTATTTTATTTTGCATTGGAACACATAAGAACATTCAGGTTAGAAGCAAATAAGAAATACATTACCATATCTATTAAACACAATATACTAGTTATCAATAAATATTTTTCATACAGCAATGTGGTATGACACAATGGCTCTGGTCCAAAACTTAAGCCACCTTTTTGCTTACTGTACATGCTGACCTACAATCAAACTTTCAATCCAAAGGCAACAACACGTTTTATGTGTATTTGTACAATGAACATTTATTCTCTGAATTAAGTGCAATGTATTCTGGGATTGCCTTTATGCAAAGAATAAAGGATGTGAAGGCAGCACACTACTATTTTTTGTAAGAGAGCTAATGTTAGTGTTACATTTATTCTCCTCCAGCAGCTTACCCCTATGGCCACATATTGGTTGATGATCTTTGACCTAGGGAGAGGGCGGGCTTAGCAAAAGGACTCAAGTTCTCTAAAAAACAGCATGAACTTCCTCTTTCAGAGGAAGGCATTAGGAAAACCAATCACTTAGTAAATGAGACCAGTGGGAGGCTAATAATATCTCCTCCAATGTCACCGTCTCAGATAGGTGACCACCACAGGCATCCGGAAACTTCTGCCATCAACATGCACCTCATAGCAGGGCGCTGGATTTGTTTTAAAAGTAGTACTTGTTTTAAAATGTACTTCTGACCATGTTAGGGGGGACATGTTGTAATGTTGTGGAGGTCACAGATGTTTGGGAAAAATACAAGACACAAGGGTATATAGTCATCAAGGGTATACATTCTTTATCATAATGTCAACAATCCTGTAGGCATATGTTTGAGTGTTTTACTCTTCTTTTCCACTAGGAATAGTTCACACACTGACCCCTATGTCATTCTATTCCCTTTGTTGTTATTAGTGTTATTGACTTCAAATTCCATTGGTCTCACAATACAGTATGTCATTAGCGGTATTCATACTAACTTTACCTGTAAGATTGCTGGTGCTCCCATTAAACTAAGTACTGTTAAAATCTGGGTGATGTTTTTCTTTTAGGCTTATATAGTTTCTGTCATCAAATCAGCATTCTTCCAATTACATAGCATTGCCCAGCTCTTTCCCTTTATTAGTATCAAAGATGCCGAAACAATCATTCACACTTTTATCTCATCCTGTCTAGATTACTGTCATACCCTTTCACATGCCAGCTCCATTGCCAGATTACAATATATTCTAAACTCTGCAGCTAAAATACTCACCCACACCAAACGCTCAGCCCACATTACCACAATTCTTTTTGATCTCCATTGGCTACCCGTGGCCAATCGCATTACGTATAAAATTGTCCTGCTTATTTTAACATCCTTGCATGGCTTGGCTTTTTTGTTATCTTTATAATCTGCTCCTCCCTTACACCCCGAATTTCTCACTATGGTCTTCTGATTCTGTTTTTTTCTCTGTCCCTCAGTATCACCATTCTTTAATGAGGGTAGATCTTTCAGTGTTGTTGCACCCAAATTATGAAATTCTCTCCCCCAATCACTCTGTTGTGTTAATAACATCTTTAAATTCAAATACCCACTTAAAACTCATTTGTTTTCTGTATGTTATCTTTAGGTGGTGTATTTGTGTATTGTTTATTGTATTGTAATTGTTTAATTCTGTAAAGCTGTTATTGTGCTAGATCTTTGTTGCTGTCTTTGTAATGCTCTCTTATTGTATTGTATTTTCATTTCTCTTCCTTTCTGTTCTGTAACATTCTTTTTTCACTTGCACTATTGGTTATGATTATGGTCTACCCTATTTGTCTTCCTTTTTATATTGTAAAGCATCCTTGAGCTCTGAAAAAAAGGAGCTATATAAATACAATTTAAATAAAACCAAACACAATGCATCCTGTTTAAAACCTAGCTGCACATGAGATTTTATAGGGGAATTTATGGCAGGGGTAGATTATTTGTAAATAACAACCTCAACTTTAGACTGCTCTTCACACAAAGCTATTGTATGTGTAAAAAAACATCAATTTCCATTCTACAGAAAATGAAGCTTAGATGTTTAAGAGACGTTTATCTGTGTTGTAAAGTGAACTGGAACAAACAAGGGTGAGTAAAGTATGACAATTTTTTTGCATGAATTAATCTGGTAATTATACAGTCTTCCACACAACACACCTCAAAAAGATATGAATGCTTTATAGTTTAATAAATTTTTAATTTATTTATTTTTAATTAATGCAAGATATTGTATTAATGCTTCCCTGTTCCTCATGAGTCACCACAACTTGACTGTTCTCTGAGTTTATCTTGACCAGGGAACAGTCTTGAAGCGTCCTTTGTAATGAACAATGACAATAGAAGACTATGTGTGGCTGAAAAAAACACCATGACAATTCGTTAACATATCAGTCAGCCTGCACATGTACAGCACAATTAGAAGTCAACGTGAGATATGCGTCTCATTTATGTCTATTAAGTGGTAATAAATATACCCACAATCTGCCAAAAGACTGGGAAAAGGCTTTAGACCATACTATTAATTTAGTGAAGACTTTATGTGCACAAGACACTTATCCCGATTCGTGACAGCACGATAGTCAATTCTATCACTAAAGGCGTCTCTCAGTGTCCGGCCACCCCTGAAATGTCAACGTGTGCATAGATACAAAGCTGGCGTGGGTTGCAGAAATGTTTTTTTTCACAGGCACTAAATTAAATGATGTTTATCTCTCGGTGAGTTATATACGTTGCCATACGCAGAGCTGTGTTTAGACAACAAGGAGGAACGTTATACAACTCGAAAGCTTAATGACTTCAGGATTTAATGAAATACCATTATAGATTCTTACTCTATGGTTCATTAACAGAAAGAAGGAAACGCCATTTGTAGTGTTCCTGTCTTGTAAAAATGGAGTAAAACTTTCTCTTTTGGTCATAAAGCTTTTAGGGTTCTGCTGAATTAATCTGAAAGTATTTCAGATTTTATATAATATATACATTATATTGTCAAAAGTATTCACTTATCTGCCTTTAGATGCATATGAATTTAGGAGACATCCTATTGTTAATCCATAGGGTATAATGTAACATAGGGTATAATGCTAGGGTATAATGTGACATAGGGTATAATGCTTTACACAAGGTTTAGGAATTTTTATAGGAATTTTTGACCATTCTTCCAGAAGCGCATTTGTGAGGTCAGACACTGATGTTGGACAAGAAGGCCTGGCTCGCAGTCTTCGCTGTAATTCATCCCAAAGGTGTTCTATCGGGTTGAGGTCAGGACTCTGTGCAGGCCAGTCAAGTTCTTCCACACCAAACTCGCTCATCCATGTCTTTATGGATCTTGCTTTGTGCACTGGTGCGCAAATGTTGGAACAGGAAGGGCCATCCCCAGGAAGTCGGCGACCTCTGCACACTATGCGCACTATGCGCCTCAGCATTCGCTGACCCCGCCCTGTCATTTTATGTAGCCTACCACTTTGTGGCTAAGTTGCTGTCATTATCAATCGCCTCCACTTTGTTATAATACCACTGACAGTTGACTGTGGAATGTTTAGTAGCGAGGAAATTTCACGACTGAACTTGTTGCACAGGTGGCATCCTATTACAGTACCATGCTGGAATTCACTGAGCTCCTGAGAGTGGCCCATTCTTTCACAAATGTTTGTAGAAGCAGACTGCATGCCTAGGTGCTTCATTTTATAAACCTGTGGCCATGGAAGTGATTGGAACACCTGAATTTAATTACTTGAATGGGTGAGCGAATACTTTTGGCAATATAGTGTATATATGTGCGTATGTATATATATATATATATATATATTGTGCGGCTGGTGTGGCTGGTGTGGCTCGTGCTCGGTGTGGCGTCCCTCGTGTCGGTGCGAGTGCGCGGTGGCGCGTGCTCTCCAGTGGTGCTTACGGTCACTCGCGGCTCTCTGCATACACGGGGATAACGCAACTTTAATCCGGCGTGCATCACCTCAAGACTTCGCTCTCCTTTTAAAAGCCGCGGGGTGATGCGGCGCAGCTGTGCCCGGTCCGCCGGTGATGAGCTCGGGCAGGTGCGGTGCGTCGGCCACCAGGGCGACGCTGATAGACCCGGTGA